>JAUPFT010000002.1:18219196-18504196 GCA_036936625.1 Parnassius smintheus behrii
CCTGCAACGATACCTTAACATAATATTCAAAATTAGGAGGGGCGGAGGATGACATCGAGCAATTTTAAAAACTGCTAAAAAGTTGTTAGAAAATCAAGATAATCTGATGGTGGAGATCAAACCCTAGATCAAAGGAGAAAAAAGATCAACGAGAACTTCAAATAACAGAAAGTTTAGACCACCTTGATTTGCGATGGTGATGTCATTTTAATCCTAGGGTGTTTTTTATGAACACAGGTCCACTACTAAACGTAAGCCTCCTCTAAAGACTACCCGCCAGTCCCTAAGTCCTGAGTAAGAGTAGAGTAGAGTAAGAGACCCAAACCTACCTACATCGACACGAGCATGATTCGAATCGAAATCGAATCGTCAATCCATCTTACTAGTCGTACCAAAAATAATTTATAATTAAAAAGAGTATATTTTCTAAATTCTAATTTGGAATGCGATATTTTTGTATTTGCCGCCCCTTGATTATTTACCTATCTAAATATTAAAAGTTGCCGTCATTGCACATATTACTTTTTACCGTGATTGTTATATTACATACATACATAAACACTCACGCCTGTCACCCAGAGGGGTAGGCAGAGACTACGGACTTCCATTTGGCACGATCCTGACACACCTCTTTCGCCTCCTTCACATCCATATATCTACGCATACATGCTCGTTGTTATATTACATTATGGATAAAATATGGAAGCGTTCCTAGCTCCGAAAAATGACCCAACGCACCCAACATTGAGCTGCGGTAGGCGTAACTTAGAAAGTGCGTTGCGAACGATTTGTGTAACTAGTACTGTATAATTATAATTTACATTCCGTCTTATTACAAAAATCATCTACGGCGACGATACATAATAGACGTTGTAAGCGACTTAATAATAATGTCCTCCAGACCGAATTTCGACCACGGAGGCTAGCCATCGGCGCAGGACAGGATTATAGTGCCCAAGTGTATGCGCAAGCACAGGTGCACTCTCTATTCCCTCACTCTCATAATCCGATGGGACGGTAAACCGACACGACCGGAGAGAGATCAGGCGCAGGACCAACGGCTTTACGTGATTTCCGAGGCACGGGGGTGAGACACCACCAACTTCCTGACTCCGGGCAACTACTGAGAATTTCTTGGCGGAAAAACTCAATAATTAATTTTTTGGCCCGACCCGGGATTCGAACCCAGGACCTCATGATCAGCAGTCGCACTACTACAACCATTAGACCAACGAGGCAAAGTGTAAGCGACTTATAGTATATAATATGTCAATGGAAACCAAAAACTATTAGGAAATAAGGTCATAATTTCCCTGTGCGTCCTGAGTCTTAATAAACTGTAAGCTAATCAGCAATGGAGTTTCAATGTGTGTGTGTGTTTTTTTTTATATAGTGCATACATGTTACGCGTTTAATTCACTTGAAGTATAATGTACTTCCATGTTTTATTTGCGTTCACTGTCAATGGCAAAGTGACTGTCTAGCTGTAAAATAAAATGATTATAATGCTTTAACACAACTCACTCAGTCAAAGTATTCTTATATGAAAGGCCTCTTAGCATGATGGCGGTACCATCTTTAGCGCAGGCCGTTATTGTAACAGCGCGGCGGGGACAAGCCTGATTGCGAGCTGACCAACTCCTCTCCCGAATTCCACGGAGTCGCAGGTACTCGCTCCGTTGGGGCACACCGTCGTCGTCATACGCCTGCAGGCGACCTTGCACAGCTCCCCATTGTAACCAGCTGCCGTCACCACATTTTTCCCTGAATAACACAATATTATATATATAACGTTAATTTAAAACGGCCCACTAAAATAATCAAACTAAGTAAGACCGACTTCAATGATTAGTAAATAAAATAAAATAATTTTCATATCTTACCTACCTTCTGAAGCCCGTGTAACACATAGTGGTTACAGCTCCGCTCTAGCTAAGTTTTTTGAATAGTCAAGGTTGGTGAGGCTAATGCGACTAAGGGTATGTTCCAAAATAGAACCCAGTGTACTATCCAATGCAAATGACGTCATGAATCGACGCTATATCGGTGATTCGTTCCAAAATATAGGGCAGTATATGACATGACGTCATACATTTGTGCCGTATTGAAAAAGTGTTGGCGATTATTTTGTCATTTTGTGCTACAAAAATCATTACATCCTCCTAATGGAGATACCAACAATTATTCTATAATTTTTTGTATTTGAATAAATAAACACAAATTGTGGCATGCTTCATTCAGCGCACACACAATAAAAAATTGTTTTATTATGGCCGGATATCCGACACAATATGGCGGCGGCACGCCAGTACAATATAGTGTCAATTGATGACGTCATTTGTATTCGGCAGTATACTGAAAACGTTTCGGAACATACCCTAAGACTGCAAAATATCAAATCTGCTTGCCTGAAGTGGTAAGTATAGGCAAATATTTCAAACTAACTGTACAATGAACAACTTCCAGCGGAGTTTGGAAATGTTCACATTAACAAAAACATCATCACCATTATTTTAATTGAGATTGATATTTAAATACATACAGCATTTGCGCCCAAGATCCATCCCGCCAGGTTTCCAAGGCCAATGCACGAGCAGCAAGTTGCTCACTCCAATCTTCGGGATGACGTATTACACTGGTAGCTGACGCCCAACTGAAACGTAAAAGTTTGTTGATAAAATAAATATGCTGTGGTGGGAGTAAGAGGGAAAGACAAGGACAAGTCATAACGAAAATAATTATGACTTCTTATTCTTATCTAAACGTCAATCTAAATGTTAACCTCACTTAATCTATGGCGTATTTTGAGTCTCAAAGAACGAGAACCCCATCGATGACGGTAAAACAATTCAAGAAGGCTAGACCTAAATCATACAGGTTAGTGACGAGAAGCATGAACGCTAGAATATCGGATCCTTACGACTAATAGAGTCCTTTGACATAATGATTTCTTATATTTACGCGAACACTATACATTGATTAAAACCACTTTTACGGATTTTATCGCGTTTAATTCACTTTTAATTATTTTTATTTTTGATTCCCGACGTTTCGAGTGCTTTCCAGCAACCATGGTCACGGGGGACTGAAGTGACTGACGTCCCGATGTCATTGTTAAACTCGGAGTACCTTCAGCTTTTTTTTACAATAATTTAACAATAAATAAAAAAACTGAAGGTACTCCGAGTTTAACAATGACATCGGGACGTCAGTCACCTCATTCCTCCGTGACCATGGGTGCTGGAAAGCGCCCGAAACGTCGGGAATTAAAAATAAAAATAATTAAAAGTAAAATAAACGCGTTAAAATCCGTAAAAGGAGTTTTAATCAAGAGTCCTTTGACACTTTTTTGAAAAACTTTTGTAACATTGTAGGTATTAAAATTTATTATAGAGCAGATGATAACTACTGAATAGTGCTATTCTTTTCCTGCATCAGCCCGTATAAGTTCTCTGCTCAACATGGGTCATTCTTTAATGGGGGAAGATTTGCCTTTATCTATCTCTATCTCTATCTCGACTGCAGTACCAGACGTTTCGCCTTGACGCAGGCATAAACAATATGACTATACAGCTATCGATCTTAAAGCTTATTACATTACGAGATTATGAAAAACTATGAATTTCCATACAGTGGAGACGTGTAACATCTTAGTGTAAATACTTAAATTGCTATACAATTGTAGCCGGTTAAAATCCACTGTTGTCTATAGGTCCATAGAATATAAATTGCCATATTGACAAATAATTTTAAACTACAATAATACTTGTTCTGAGCAGAAATCAAAAAAGTTTCTCTTAGTGCCGCAGTCAAATACTAAGCTACTGTGTTATCGAGCTGCCAAATGATTTTTATTCTTCATATTAGTGTTACACGTTATAACTGTTAATACGATTTTATTTTTTTTAAGAATCAGGGTAACAAACGATAACACAGTTCTCCAGATGGTTATTGGATGCACATGCACCTACATCTATCCCCACTCTTGAGAACTAAGACAATATGCCTCGTTACCACTCGTTCGTCACTCCACATTCGGAACACAGTGACGTCAAGCTGCTATACTGTGGGAACGTGGTCATTCCCCGGTCGAAGAGAGCCATTCGTGCTGCGACCCAATTTCGGTCAAATAAAAAAATATTATTTTCATATTTTTTTGAAAAAAAAAATAATGCCGTTGACAACCCGCTTCCCAAGCGTGCAAACTATGGTACATATACTCCTGTGAGGCAATCTTTGAGGCCTATGTTCAGCAGTGGACTTTAATAGGCTGTAATGTTATTTTTTTAAATGTCAACTTCATGACAAGCCGATTGACTGATTGCAAAAAGTGTAACCTAAAAACAATAAACTATAATTTCTAAGAATGGTTACTAAACAAAACTGCCCGCCTAAGATGGTTAAGTTTTTTTATACAATAAGGGAGACAAACTAGCACACATTCCACCTGATGGTAAGTGGATGATGTGGCTCATAGACATCTACCTCTATCCTCGATTAACAATCAAAATTCAGATGTGTTGTCACCCCTAAGGATTAAGATGGAGTGCCTCGTTTCCACTAAAAGGAGTCTCCAATTATCTACACTCACCATACGGAACAGCATTGAGTTCCTTTTTTACGCTAGTATTCTGTCAGAACCTGGTATTTCCCCAATTCCTGGACCTATTTATGCTACAACCATAATATACAGTCCGTTCACAGTTATTTTATCTCTAGCTATAAAGTTGGCTAACTTGAGCTTTGTGTTGCCATATAAAGTTTTTATAATTCTCTTGTACATACTATTTTAATTAGTAGTAGGCATTTTAATAACAGTTAATTTGTGTAATAATGGGTAGCTATTCTATGCTAAAAAAAAAACTATTTTTACATAACTTCCATTTATTTTAATTAAAGTGATCCATGCGTATAGCTGATGTCGATAAGTCACTATCTGATATGATACACTATATGATAACATGAATCATTAAAACTGCTCTCAGATTCTGTATCACACTCGGCATTCAATTCTATAATGGACTAGTCCATTTCAGCATCCACACAACCATCAGTTTTAAAATCCGATCTTAAATGTGGCGCATATGTTCGCATTGCTTTTGCCAGTCTTGCGTAGTAATAGATTGTAAATATTCTTCGGTTAATTTTACTATGTTATCTTTTTCCCGTCCAACATTTTTACTAGCTACATGCCTCTTCAAAAGGCTCCACATAAATACTGTGGAATTCAACTCACAGTGGTACGGTGGAAGTCTTGCCACTTTGTGTTCATACGCCTCTAGCAATTGATCTGCTTCATATATTAGAGCTTTATGCTCTTTTATGACTTCGTATATTGAGTTTTCACATAAGATAGCTTGTAGGCACATATGATAGCCCCTTATTTGTGATCTAATTTTGATATCAGCTTTGGTAGAACTCAATGTTGATGCCTTATTCACCTTTACGGAATGATAGGGCGTATTATCCATCACTATTAAACTTTTAGGCGGTAAATTAGGTATAAGTTTTTCTTTTATAAAATTTGATCTGTTCATATCATCATGGTAGTCCCGACTTCATCTTTGATTTTAATATATATTGTGCATTTGGTAAAAAGCACATTTCACCACTGCATGAACAATAATCCAGCGTACACCAACTCTTTGAAATGCCTTCTTTATTTTCCGTTTACCTACATATTTCCATCAAGATATATGATAGGTCTTTACGATTTTGCCTCAAAACATTTAATTATATTTACCTTCAGGCTACAATGTCATGTCGTTCTATTAATAGTTTTCTTATAAAGCCACATTTTTTTAATTGTAATACTATGCGTTGGATTATTTTCCATAATGTGTTACGACCCCCATTAAAATTGATGTCAATTTTTAACTCAACTAATAATTTACCCTAAAGAAGCACCTCTTTTCTGACTATATACATTTGATGTATTTTATTTCTGATTGCACACAGATCAAAATCATACAACTCTATTTTTTTTTTTGTTGATTCCTTTTTTTATGTGTGGATATATTTATAGATGTGGAAGAAACAATTTCGCCGTCTTTGGTAATAGTACTGACGGTTTTCTCAGATATACCTGAAATTCATATGAAATGTCACGTAAACACTTTTTTTATATTGTATTTATAAAATATAATTGAAAAAAAGCAAACACAATTTTTTATTTATATTTATATTTCGTTTTTAAAATTAAATTGAATTATTACTATGATACAAAAAAATTACGTTACTATGCTATTTTTAATTGTGTCGAAACGTAATATCGTGACCAAAGTACATAATTTTAGTTTTTGCTATTACGGAAAAAACACGAATATAATTTTTTTATAGCAGGTAACTTAACTTACCTGTCATGAGATGACTGCTACCCGTTGACGAACATTTTTAAATAGAATTGTTGAACCTTTATTAACTTTTTCATGCTCACAAAACTTGCCCACTGGTAGCGCATTTTTGCCGCTATTTTGAATCCTTTTGGCATCTCGAGAGATTAATAATCACCGATACAACAGAAAAATCCGTAAAGCTTTTCAAATACACCTGCAGTACTTGACAACAAGTAATGCCAACCTAACAAGAAAATACAATACAGTAAAATAACTGTGAACGGACTCTAGCTGCAGCATGACTGTACCACGAAGTATAGGCAAAACTTTCAAATACTACAGTAGTGCCAGCAGACACATTCTAGAAAACAGGTCACACCGCAATTAGTTCGGTAGTTAGCTTGGTTAAATAATTTCAGCCTTGTACCTTGTACCTGTAGCCAATACATGATATTAAAAAAGAACACTAACATTAGATTGAGGCGAACATGCTGCGTGACGTTGTCTTCGGTCCGCGTTAAAAGTCCATCGTAAAGAATTCTTAATCTTTGCTCTGGTTCAAGGATCTGTATCTTCAACCCTTCGGCACTCCAACCATTTTCTATTCCTTCCCATGATCCCACTAGCACTTCAGGATGACCTGATGGTGATAATGGGTTTATAACTAAATCGATTTTGAACAAATTCGTCATAAGTAGAGTATTAATTAAGTATGATATCTTAAATTAAATAATTTTTAAAACACTAAAACTTAAAATTTTTCCTCTATTGTATATCATATATATACATCCATATTCCGAAATCATGTAATTGTTGTACTAGATGGAGTGACAACCTGGTAACAGATGTATGAGATGGATGGATACAGTTGGCTCGGGACTGTGTTTGTTGGCATAATTAGGAGAGGTATATGTTCAGCAACGGACTTGTAATAGACATTAATGATGATGATGATGAAGTGCAAATGCACGCAGCACTGCTGCATAAACACTTATCCGCTGCACTGCCGTCAAAATTATTTAAACTTATTAAAAATAAACTAGTACGTATTAAAGAACTAACGAAGTAATGAGCTAATGACGAACTCGTATCAAATTATGAACTATAAAGCTATAGTTTACTTATGTGGGTATAATATAGCGATGGTCAGACATACACTAAAACTTAATGTTAAGTTACATTTATTGAAGTCAACGCTCCATTTCCCTTGTGCTCTAATCTGAAGCGCCAATAATAGTCGTCATCATCAACATTATCATCATCATCACAGCCTATCAAAGTTCACTACTGCATATAGGCCTCCCCCATAGATTTTCTCAGAGGGTATTTACCATAGTTGCTACACTTTATAGACGGGTTGGCAACAGCATTTTTTTATTATGACAGGAAATGCTGCTGCCCGTCTCCCATTTCATATCCTCTTTAGCCTCTGGCGTCAACTACAGGATGATAATGGCTAGTGGATTCTCCTACGCCGACACTACATGGCACTTTATACTCGTATATTATCCGCCCGGCTTCATACGCTGATTTCTGTATCTCGACAACAGCGCCACCTAACGGGTCTAATTGTGAATCCAAACTATTCACGAATCAAATTAGTCACACACAGAATTTCATCAAAATCGGTCCTGCCGTTTAGGAGGAGTTCAGTCACATACACACGAAGAGAAGAATTATATATTTAAAGATTATATTACGTAAAGTTACAGCATTACAGCCTACATACATTCCACAGCTGGGCTCAAGCCTCCTATTATATCTGTTAGTGTTTAAGGGCAAGAAAAATCCACCGCGCCATCCCAATGTGTGTGAGCGGACACATCGTGTTTTTATATAATACATAAGTCTACTCGCTAAGATGCTGTCGGTACACCCGGAGGTGAACTTGTTATTTTGCTTTTATTTTTTTTATTTTTTGCTGTTTGTTAAATAAAAGTTTTTTTTTTAATTCTAAAAATAAAAGAAAATACAATTTTATTCGTAGGTATGATTATTGAAATAATGCTTAGTTTTAAATTGCATAATTCTCCTACCGGTTTGCCGCAGTGTACGACGCACGCGGCGACCTTGGATGTCGTGACGGCACCTTTGACTAGATGCGGCACTAAGTGTCAGTTTGACATAAGACTTTTGACACTTTTCCTTTTTTTCTTTGTTTAAAAATGTATCTAAGAGTATACTCTATGACAAATTGTGGAGAAATAGTAGCCACGGTTTGTTTAGGAAAAACATAAGTAATGTGGGGGGCTATGCTCCTACGGTTTTATTAAGGGTTAAAGGCGACCGTATCTTAGCGAGAAGACTATAACTATAAGTATCTCTATGTAACAAAAACATACGTGGCAATTTATAAGTGGTTCCATCAGCTAATTTAACATGCAGTGTAACCTCGGCCAATGTCTTGCGCCAGTATAATTGACGTATACCCAGAAGCAAAATGGCCCCATCGGGTGCAGTTGCTCTTATTGTTATAGCATCCCATCCTTCGAGAAGTTTTACTGTAGGCGTTTCCTTTAGCGTAAATTTTGAAGGCAACTGTGCCTTCCATCGCTTTATTGCGTAAAGAGCAATTAAATATTTTATTGGATAATTCCATTCTGTAAAATAAGGTTTTATTTGTTAAATTTTAAGGATTTGACAAATTATGTAAATATTTTATAAACTTCTTTTTTATATAGAGTAGCGTGACAAACGAGCACACAGTCCACCTGATGGTAAGTGGATTGTGTGGCCCATAGACATCTACATTAGAATCAAAACGCAGATACGTTGTCACCCCTGAGGACTAGGATGCAATGCCTGGTTTCTAGTAAAAAAGGGTCTCCGGATCTCTACACTCACCATACGAAACACAGCAGTATTAAGCTTCTATTTTATGCTGATATTCTGTGAGAGCGTAATCCTTCCCCGGTTGAGCCGAACCATTCGTGTTACAACCATAATATAGCTGCAGCGTGGCTCTACCACGTATAGATCATGTTGTGGGTCGAACATCCGCAAAATTATCACACAGGGTTGTGTGGCTTTCCTGGGTCTGTTCAATCTATTTATGGACAATTGTTTAGAAAAAAGTAAGAAGAGTAAACTATCGAATGCTTCTTGTACGCAGATGATCAAGTCATACTTGCGTCAGCGGACGAGTTGAAAATGATCGTTACATTAATGAACAAATTATTAAAAGAAAGAAGAATGAAAGTGAACACAAGTTAGACGAAAGTGACTGTATTTTGGAAGAGAAAGTTAATTGATATCTATTTATACATATATATCGAGCACCTCATTGTTGTAAGTGCGTACAGACCCCCATGTGCTACTTACGAATATTTTGAAGATTATGGATGAAGTTTTGCTCAAACTTAATAAACAGAACAAGTCTGTTGTAATATGTGGAGACTTTAACATCAATCTCCTTGAAATTTCTTTCATTAAGTTTAGCTCATTGTTTAAATCGTATAATCTTGTTAATTTATTTTTAGAGCCTACACTATTGCTGGGCTTAGTGTGACCTACATAGATAACATTTTTACAGACTTTAAGCCCGTGCATACATCCATCATTCAAAATTTTAAATCACATACAAGTTCAAATCACTATGAAACCGACAGCTGGTTTCATTGTCTTACATACACAAAAAAAAAACAGAAAAATGAGAAAGTTGTATTTGTTCCAATAAATGAACATCGTTTGAAGAGGTTTAGAAGTAATACAGTGAAAGGACGTCCATCACTCTCAATTAAAAATAGTGCTGATTATTTACATGGAGCATTATGTAAAATAATAACTTGTGAATATGATTGAATATATGTTTCTAAAACGTTCTCTTAAAACAGTCACAAATCATTTTATGAATGGGCGATAGCAGGCATTTTATTAAAGTAGACGAAAGTTATACAAGCTTTATAATGAAAGATCATACATATAATCATAGTGTCATATTTAAAGAATATTGTTACGAGCTAAGGGCTCGTGACAATAAAAACTGCCGATTGAATTACTAAAATTGATACTTTAATTACCGAACACCAATAAAAACTTAAATCACACTAATAATTAATCACACTTAACACTTAAGTTCACTATTTCGCTCCGAAAGCTTCGCTCGTATTGCCAATTCAATACTGCCCCGGTCGCGGTCCTAAACGGCTTTAAATAGGCCTTTTCCACCGAAACATCCAGAATATTCCAGGAAATACCGGCTCCCAATCGACCAGGTGCAGAAAGTTCAAGTGTGGACTTTTCCAGAAAACTTAGATCTTCTATTCGATACTAGATGGCGCTGAAGGTGGAAAGTGCCAGCATGGCATTTTTAGAAAGCTCTCCTCGCTCTGTTCCCCGACACAAGATGGCGCTAGTGACAGGTACCATAGATCAACTTAGGCGCGCAACACTGCCTCCTCCTAAGACATGCTCGTCCCGAATATTATCGGCTCCATAATAACGCGCCAGTCGATCCACATGGACGATCTTAGGAGTACCCCTGGCGCCTTTCTGTATCCGGTAGGTTACGTCGTTGACACACGTCACAATCCGGTGCTTGCCGTCCCATTTAGCTTGAAGCTTAGGAGATTTCCCTTTGCTGCGAACTGGATTGTGCAACCACACTAATGAACCTTCGTTGAACCCTTTATTGTTCATTTTGCGGTCATACCGGGTTTTCATTTTCTCAGACATTTGCTGGCCCGATTGTCTGACGTGCTCATAAATGTCATTCATTTTGTTCCGCAAGTCATATGCATAATCGGTTATACTGCGTGGGGCATCAGGTGGTATCCCAGTGATCAGGTCTGCAGGCAGCCGTAATTCTCTTCCAAAGTTTGCGAAAGCTGGTGTCACTGCTGTACTTTCGTGAACAGAACTTCGATATGACAACAAAAACGGTTGTATGTGCTTGTCCCAATCTCGTTGCCGATTGTCTACAACTTTTGCTAGGTACCTCTCCAATGTCTGATTAAATCGTTTCACCATTCCGTCACATTGCGGGTGGTAAGAAGTCGTTCTTGTTTTGTAAGTACCCATAACTCGGCAAGCTTCCTGGAATATTTGAGACTCAAAATTCCTTCCTTGATCGCTGTGAATCTCTAAAGGTACTCCAAAACGACAGAAGACTTCATGAACTGGTTTATCTGCAACTGTCGAAGCTTCTTGATTTGGAATGGCGAAGACTTCTGGCCGCTTAGTAAAGTAATCTATCACAACCATGAAATACTTGTTACTACTTTCACTTTCCGGAAACGGCCCCGCCACGTCAATGGCTATTCTCTCCCATGGTGCACCAACATTGTGCAACTTCAATGCACCTCTACTACGAGTCTGAGGTCCCTTTACAGCCGCACAACTTGTACATTTGCGACACCAGTCCTCGACATCGTTTCGACAGTGGACCCAGTAAAACCGTTCTCGGATCTTCAGTAGAGTTCGTTTAACTCCCAGATGGCCTCCTGAATAATCATTATGGTACAGCTGTAGAACATCCGGTACTTTAGCTTTAGGGACAACCATTTGCAGACGACAGCTGTTATTTTCTTCTAGTACGGCAAATAATAGCAATGTCAACTTAACATTTCGGTTCTGGCCACGACAGGATGAGTTCTAATAGATTTAAAGATAAATGTTTGCGTAAAGTGGAGCCTACTTCTTGTGCTGCCCTGCCCTACCTGCTATTCCTTCCACCCAAACGCTGGCACTTCATTCTCGAACGGATGAAAGATTGCGCGTGTGGTGATACGCACTAAGGAATTAAGATTAACCACCATTACCATACTGTGGTGTGAATAAGTCAACTAGCGCCATCTAGTGTCAGGAACGAGAGCGAGGGGAGCTTTGCAGAGAATGACATCACCGATCTCTCGACCGACAGCGCCACCCGAAGAACTAAGTTTCTAGAAAATCTATACTCGAACTCTCGGTACCTTACGCGTGTTTACTTGAACATTCCGGATATTTTGCTAATTTAGATAAATAGGTGGCGCAAGATGCGATCGAGACAGAGTTGAACTCAGCGAAACAAGCGAAGCTTCGGAGCGAAATTAAGTGAATTAGTGTGTTTAATTATTAGTGTTTTTAGTTTTAATTTGTGTAAAGTAAATTAAAGTGTTAATTTAGGTAATTTTATCGGCAATTTTTATTGTCACGAACCTCAAGCTCGTAACAATTGGTGTCAGAAGTGGGATAAAATAATGCCGATTTTACCTAAGGAGGAAACGGAGGGTGTCCGTACCCGAAGTCAACGCCAGCAGGAGACGGACCAGAGGAGATTTGGTGGTGCAACGCCGCAGATGTCTGAGGGCCAGCCGCCGGCCACGGAAGCCGGCCCGTCAGCAGCTTCTACGTCTGTGGCACCTGACTTAGGTGCTCTGATGGTGATGCTGCAGGAGCAGGCTCGCCGACAGGAGGAACAGGTCCGTCGGTTGGAAGAACAGCTGCGGGGCGGACAGGACGAACAGAGCCGCCGACAGGAGGAACAGGTCCGTCAGTTGAAAGAGCAGCTGCAGAGCGTACAGGAGGAACAGGTCCGTCAGTTGAAAGAGCAGCTGCAGAGCGGACAGGAGGAACAGGCCCGGCGGTCGGAAGAGCAGATGCTCCTCATTAAGGACCTTCATGCTACCTTTGGGAAAGAGATAAAGGAGGTGAAGGATAGGGTTGCTCAACATGACAACCCAAATCGACCAAGTGAACAATCGGGTTGATTACGTGGTGGCTGATGTGAAGAAAACACTGGACGACCTCAAACTGGGTGATGGAACAACAGCTCCCGTAGTAGTTACAACACCTTCGCTACGTGGATTCAAAGTGCCGCCGTTCGACGGTACCTCTTCCAGGTCAGCCTACAAGATCCAGTTCGAGGCTGTTATGAAGGCGAACGGCTGGAATAAAAGCCAGGCCATGACTGCTCTCACACTAGGCCTGCGCGACCAGGCCTTAACAGTTCTGGAAGCTCTCGGTGAGGAAGTGACTTATGAGCAACTCCTTGAGGCATTGGAGGCGAGATATGGCGACGCTCACCTGGAACACGTCTTTCGTGCGCAGCTTAAAGATCGCGTGCAGCGCATCAACGAAAACCTGCAGCAGTGGGCTCTAGAGGTGGAGAAGCTGGTGCGAAAAGCATACCGGTTGTACCTGCGCTCATTGAAGTGAACCTGGTGCAGACATTCATCGACGGCATCCGCGACCTGGAAGTCAGAGCTGCTGTGAGGCTCGGGCACCACGAGACGCTTAAGGACGCCTTGGCCCATGCACTGGAAGTGGAAGCCGTGCGGCAGGATCACCGTTCCCATCGCGTCAGGGAGGTCGCAGCAGCTATAGTTCGCGACCGCAACAAAGGAAACAGCCCTAGGTGCTATGGCTGTGGGGATAGGGGCCATCTTCGATCCAGCTGCCCTAAGCGAACCGTGGAAAGGAGAGTTGATCGATCTCGGGAGGGTAGTGCAGCTAAAGGCACTGCCTGGCGGCGACAGGATCATCATTCACCTCACGCTAGGGAGGTTACAGCAGTTACGGTTCGCGACCACAATAAAAGATACAGCCCTAGGTGCTATGGCTGTGGGGAAAGGGGCCATCTTCGGTCCAGCTGCCCTAAGCACACCCTAGGAAGGGAAGGTGAACGGTCTCAGAAAGGAAGTGCAGCTAACAGCACCGCCCAGCAGCAGCAGGAATACGACTTTTCTATCAGACACTGCAGCGGGAAATCTCACGGCAATGCAGATGCATTGTCAAGAAGACCTTTTCCTGAAGATTGCAACCATTGTGGTAGGCAAGAGAGTAAGGAAGTGGTATCCGTGAGAATGCTCAGGACAGACTACCTCAGCAACGGGTGGAAGGACAGCCTACGACGTGCACAGCAGGAAGATACAGACATCAAGCCGATTCTGGGATGGATGAAGGCCCGTGCTACCAAGCCTAAGTGGAGGGACGTCTCAGCGATGAGTTCAACCACGAAAAGCTATTGGGCCCAATGGGACAGCTTGCTGATTCAGGATGGAGTCCTGTGCCGTAAATGGGACAATGGTCGAGGAGACAGCTGTCGTTTGCAAATGGTCGTCCCTAAAGCTAAAGTGCCGAATGTTCTACAGCTGTGCCATACTGGTTGTTCAAGAGTCCATCTGGGAGTTAAACGAACTCTACTGAAGATCCGAGAACGGTTTTACTGGGTCCACTGTCGAAACGATGTCGAGGACTGGTGTCGCAAATGTACAAGTTGTGCGGCTGTAAAGGGACCTCAGACTCGTAGTAGAGGTGCATTGAAGTTGTACAATGTGGGTGCACCATGAGAGAGAATAGCCATTGACGTGGCGGGGCCGTTTCCGGAGAGTGAAAGCGGTAACAAGTATTTCATGGTTGTGATGGATTACTTCACTAAGTGGCCAGAAGTCTTCGCCATTCCAAATCAAGAAGCTTCAACAGTTGCAGATAAACTAGTTCATGAAGTCTTCTGTCGTTTTGGAGTACCTTTAGAGATTCACAGCGATCAAGGAAGGAATTTTGAGTCTCAAATATTCCAGGAAACTTGCCGAGTTATGGGTACTCATAAAACAAGAACGACTTCTTATCACCCGCAATCTGATGGAATGGTGGAACGATTTAATCAGACATTGGAGAGGTACCTAGCAAAAGTTGTAGACAATCGGCAACGAGATTGGGACAAGCACATACAACCGTTTTTGTTGTCATATCAAAGTTCTGTTCACGAAAGTACAGCAGTGACACCAGTTTTCGCAAACTTTGGAAGAGAATTACGGCTGCCTGCAGACCTGATCACTGGGATACCACCTGATGCCCCACGCAGTATAACCGATTATGCATATGACTTGCGGAACAAAATGAATGACATTTATGAGCACGTCAGACAATCGGGCCAGCAAATGTCTGAGAAAATGAAAACCCGGTATGACCGCAAAATGAACAATAAAGGGTTCAACGAAGGTTCATTAGTGTGGTTGCACAATCCAGTCCGCAGCAAAGGGAAATCTCCTAAGCTTCAAGCTAAATGGGACGGCCCGTACCGGATTGTAACCAGGATCAACGATGTGACCTACCGGATACAGAAAGGCGCAAGAGGGACTCCTAAGATCGTCCATGTGGATCGCTTGGCGCGTTATTATGGGACCAATAATGCTCGGGACGAGCATGTCTTAGGAGGGGGCAGTGTTGTGTGAATAAGTCAACTAGCGCAATCTAGTGTCAGGAACGGAAGCGAGGGGAGCTTTGCAGAGAATGACATCACCGATCTCTCGACCGACAGCGCCACCCGAAGAACTAAGTTTCTAGAAAATCTATACTCGAACTCTCGGTACCTTACGCGTGTTTACTTGAACATTCCGGATATTTTGCTAATTTAGATAAATAGGTGGCGCAAGATGCGATCGAGACAGAGTTGAACTCAGCGAAACAAGCGAAGCTTCGGAGCGAAATTAAGTGAATTAGTGTGTTTAATTATTAGTGTTTTTAGTTTTAATTTGTGTAAAGTAAATTAAAGTGTTAATTTAGGTAATTTTATCGGCAATTTTTATTGTCACGAACCTCAAGCTCGTAACAATACCATTTTAGGTGGTTAACTCGATGCTGCGGTTTAACAATAGTTGAATCAAAAGGCAAAACTGAATTATCTTCATCGTAACCTTAACTTTGATGCATAATTCTTTAATACAAAACAAATGAGTGCACAAATTCTAACAAAGATCGAAATGTCGCTTGATTCAACCCCTTATTAAAAGGCCGTAAGAGTGGTTTTAGAATACAAAAAAATAGCTGAATACATAGTTTATCATAGCTATAGTCGATATGCATTCAAAACTTTTTTTCGATTTCGTCGCTTAATTCGTTCTTACATAACGCAGTACAATTCTCCCTGCATGAAAGACAATAAATGTAGCAAAAAAATATCCCAATTCGACATATGACAATATGACAATTTTTGAGAGATACACAGACAGGTGACGATGGTTACCCACGATGCTTACACACCCATGGCTGACGGTGACTTTACACTTAAATTAAAAGACATGGAAGTAGACAATAGGTGGGTGGTACCCAATAATAAGATTTTGTCACGAACATTTAAGGCACATATTAATATAGAATTTTGCAATTCTGGTAAATCGATAAAGTACATTTGTAAGCACATTAATAAGCGCAGTGATCAGGGGGCATTCGTGCTAGAAAAAAAAAACTGCGAAGTCAACTTATATGAGAGTGGGCGTTATTTGAGTAGTTCGGAAGCAGTTTGGAGGATTTTAGGGTTTTCCATACATAAAAGGTTTCACACAGTCATACATTTAGCTCTCCACCTTGAAAATAGCAAACGAGTCTATTTTAATTCCGACAACCTCGACGACAAAGTTTTATTTATATCAAACAGATGATTTTGCTAAAACCCTTCTATATGCGAAAGTGTCTTCATATTTTGCATGGCAAAAAAATTAATTTGTGAAAAGGAAAAGAGGAAAACCCGTAGATGAGTAGCCAGGAATATTGAAAAAACACGTTGTAGGTAGAGTGTAAACCGGAATAACACAGAATGTTACCATCTTCGCTTAGTTCTGCACGAGGTTAGGGGTCCATCACCCTTCGATGACTAGAAGACTGTCAACAATCCAACCTCCAACCAACTTTTCAATTAGCTTGCATGAAACTTGACTTGCTAGATGACGGCAAACATTGGGATTCTGCCCTAGAGGAGCCTTATGCGAGTCGCTATTTAAAATGCGAGAACTTTTTTCTATAATGCTGGTATTCCGGCAGATTACAGACGTACTAAGTCTTTAGGTAAAATATAGGAATAGCCTATCAGTTCACTACAAACGACAAGTGGAAAGGTTTTCTGGCATTATAGATGAACATCTAGCAGATGAAATCTACAATAATTGTCTGGTCACTGTAGAAGCTGTGTGAAGAAGGCTTACACAATAAACGGGACTACTTGAAGGAAACATGTTACGATGTCAATTCCTTAGTAGAACTGGTGTCAAGTAGTGAAGGCTCTCTCACAAATGAAATATCTATTATAAAATACTTTCCACCAGGTGTAAGGTGATATCTTTTTGGATGCTCCTGGTGGGACAGGCAAGACTTTTCTATTAAATTTACTATTGGCTAAAGTGGGAAGCAATCGTGATATCGCCTTAGCGGTCGCATCGTCCGGAATCGTTGCCACTCTGCTGGACGAGCGGATGACGATGCTTAAAACGTGCGTGAAGCGGTCTCATTTGTGGCTTTCAGTGACAAAACTGAGCCTTACCAAAATATGAGAGTCCATCTTAGGGGAGATGTTACTGCTCAACAGTTCTCAGACCTGTTGCTTAAAATAGGAAATAGTGATTTCTCGGAACTGGATAATAATATAATTCCCCCTACAGAGTTAGGTACAATTGTTACCACAGTAGAAGAGCTCATAGCTAAAATTTACCCAAACATTCAGGATAAACCTGCAGAATGGTTATGCGAGCGTGCCATCCTAACACCAAAAAACGAACAAGCCTCGGTCATAAATGAAATAATTTTGAGATTATTCGAAGGGGTTGAATGTCAATATAAATCCGTCGACTCCGTGATAAACACCAATGATGCCGTTCATTATCCGTTCGTCAAGTCAGTCAAGTTCCTAAATACACTGAAGTCTACCGGTCTCCCAACTCACATATTAAAATTGAGAGTTGGCGCGCCAATTATGTTGCTGTTGCGCGAAAATTATGCAATGGCGCCAGATTGTGAGTGAAAACATTGCATCGAAATGTAATCGAGGTAACTATACTAACAGATTGTTATCGGGGAGAGTCTGTATTTATTCCTAGTATTCCCCTAACACCATCAAAATACCCCTTCGATTTCAAGAGAGTGCAATTTTCTACCAAAGTCTGCTTCGCCATAACTATAAACAAAGCTCAAGGTCAAATTCTTAAGATAGCGGGAGTAGACTTTATAGAAAGCTGCTTCTTCAACGGTCACTTGTATGTGGCAAGCCCCAGAGTAAGCGCACAGAGCAGCCTGGTGGTTCTAGCACCCGAAGGAAAAACAAAAAACATTGTTTACAAAGAAATACTGCGGTAGGTTTAGTACTTCAATTTCGTTGTAAAAACATAATACTCTCGTGTTCGTGTTCATAAAATATAACATTTTATTTTCATTTTCATTTAACCTTTAAATCCCTACACTATAAGTAAAATAAAGATTGTTTTATTTTATAAGTATTCAAACATTTAACATAATAGTTTGTACCAAAATTATAACAAAATTAATAACGTAAAAAACCAATTAAAAATCATATTAGAACCATTTTCTTCTACACGGACGAAGTCGGGGGCAAAAGCTAGTGTTAAATAATAATAGAAGGGGAATTGGAAGTTGAAGAGTAAGTGGATAAGTTTGTGTATTTAACTTTTTATTTAAGAGAACTAGCTAATGTGCTGTGTTATTTCGAGTTAAAGTTTTCAAGTTATCATTACGATTATTGAGTTTTATTTCGAATTTTATTGACAAGGCATCATGGCAGACGAATTCGTAAAAGCAGAAAGTACTAATCTACCAAGGATAAATAAATTGATGTTGGCAAAGTTTTTTGCATGTAATCCCAATTTTTGTTCTGCTGAGATAAGGAATGTTAAAACGTCAATGTAAATACCTATTACCAACTTTTGTTTATACAAAAACACAATACCAGAGTGTATTTTGATAAAACATATTAGTGACTATCATAGTTTAATTTATCTATAGTTACAATCATTAGCAATTATTAGTTATACCGAATAATAAGTAAATATAATTTATTACAAAATTTGACTTTTGAGAAGGGTATCCTTCTCCTCATGATGGTTTGTTTAGTATAAACGATTGTTAAATATAAGTCATACTTACATCAAAATGTTCTTACAATATAGACAGTATGTAACAAAAACCCTGTGGTTCCCGTTAGGTGTGTTATCAGAATCAGTATCCAAGCGTATAAAGATATTTTTTTTTCAAAAAAACACATTTAAAAAATTTTTAATGAAAAAAAAAATTATTTGCAAATTGTATGTGGTTTTATTTCCTCTAATTCACACGAGTATCGGTATCGCGGGGTCTTTGACAATCCTCTTACTCCTCGGCCAATGGAGAGATAATAAAACCACATACAATTTGCAAATTAATTTTTTTTTCATTAAAATTATTTTTTAAATCTGTTTTTTTTTTTTTTAAAAATTATTTCTATATGCTTGGATACTGATTCTGATAACGCAGTTAACGGGAACCACAGGGTTTTTGTTACATGTTGTATATATACAATAGGTAGACAATGTATCATCTTGCCAGTTTTAACCAGGTATTTCTTATATTTAAATCAGTTGGCACTTGAATCCATAACTTTTCCGGCATAAAACATTATTAAATAATAAAATCTTATTATCTACAATCTTATTCCTTTGCAAAATCGACAAAATTTTAGGACAGTGACGTCACGAAAATTTAAAACGATAGATTAAAAGTAATTTTTATGGCACTATTCGGTTATTAAAAAAAATAAAAATTGAGTATGTTAGTTCTTTATCACTCTAGTATTCATTAAAATCACTAATTGAAAATGGGTGTAAAGCCCTATTGAAATACATATATGATGTGTATGTACAAAGTATTTTAGCAGTTCATTAATGTAAGTAGTACTCGTAATGCCAGTACATTCTTTGCGTAGTAATATAACTAGCCTTTACAAACATCTAAATAATCAAGGTTACTAAAATTACGCTACACGCAAAAAGCATGGCAAGTATTATTTAATTATTCCTATACATAAGTTATATGAGAACGTAGTTGTAACATTGACCACAAAACATGATAAATGCAATCCTATTACAAGGGATTAAAGGTTAGTGAATTAAAAAGACTCGTAAGGTCTTTAGTTGAAAGTACTTTTGTAAGAAAACTTGAAGTAGTGCTTTAAGAACAGTCTATATTACGTTACATAAAACACATTAATCGCATTATAATATTAAAAACAGAGCGTTATGACGGTTTGCTCCTTACCTTTTCCTCGATAGTGTCCGACTTTGGCAGTGGATCTTCTAAAATAAATTAAATACGTAACCAATGCGCCAGTTATCAATCCAGCTTGCAAAAGGATATCTAATATATCCATATTAAACACATTAACATTCGCTTGAAATTTAATATGACATCGAAAGACAAAGCTGATATGGACTTATTTGTTGAATAGTTTCCCAACACTACTGCACAGTGATTGAGCTAAATTGGAATGTAATCGCTGACCGCGACAGCGCTAATCAGTACATCAGTACATATATCTTTGGTCCGTGATAAACGTCTGGCTAACAACAGGAAATTATTAATCGCAGATGTAAAATTAAATCGCAATCGATCAACGTTCACTCGCTTTTAAAATAGCAAGTAATAATTTTAAAAATCTTTTGATAGTTTCGAATATACGTACTAATTTATACCTACAATCTCGACATCAACGCCACCTACCGGGTTCAAATGTGAATATAAATCATCTAGGCATCCATACAAACACACACAAAATTTTCATCAAAATCGGTTGGATGGTTTCAAAATCTATAACGGACATAGATACCTAAACACATTTTTTGTGTTTTATACAGGGTTACAAGTTAAATCGACCTATCCTTTAGGGGTTGTAGTTTCCATCATTACCCACTGTTTTGACTATGAAACACCATATCCATACCCCAAACTTAACCGTTTTCAAGACATTAGATATTTAAGTTTTTTTTATAAATATTGCCAATTTTTATCTATTATACAATTTTTTTAATTTGTGCATCTTGTTTTATTTTTTTATAATTTTTGTGTAATAGATAAGTTGCTTTATTATTTATAACACCAAGATATTCGGTAAATAAAAAATTTGGGTCATAGTAGATGTTGATGGTTGAAAAAAGAAATAAATTTGTACACAGTATTTTTTCTTTGAGTGATATTTAAAAAAAATTGATGGCAGATATGTTGCAGATGTACTTTAAAATATCTACGTTTCTTCAGCTATCCAACAAGGTATAACAGTCTAAGCTTTATCAGAATTCCTAGAAAAAATTAAATGAAACGCTCACAGGTTGTATTAAAAATAACAATGCTCATACGTCAAATTTATCACTTGGCTCTAGCCATTGTCTAACACTTCTCCGGAAATGTGCATGGCAATCGTCATGCGGAAGTCACATGTTTCGAATTAGAATGAGTGCTAAGTAAGTCGGATAAATCTTGTCTTAAAAAGTTTTCATAGTGTTCTCCATTTAAATTGTCAGGTAGAAAGTAAGGCCCAATCAAATGGTTCGATATTATGCCCATCCATATATATATTCAAACTAAATCGTCTTTGAGACCCCTTTATCTGCTTCTTATTCGGATTTCCATGTTCATTCGGGGCCCAACAATGACCGTTGTGGCAATTGGTTATACCTACCATCTTTATCAAACTTGGACTCATATGTCCATAAGGTATTGCTTATGGGTCTTTTAAATCTGCATTCATCATGAATTTGCAGAAATCCAAACTCCTCAAGGGATCTCCTTGTGTATGTTATAATAGGTCTTCAGCAACTGAAGAATGATAAAGAGCATGCACGTTTTTAGCTTCTGAAAACGGGTGCTAAATCGATACTTCAAATCCTTCGGAAGTTATTTAATACCGTCCTTCTCAGTGGTGCTACGCAGGAGACGTGGAAATTTAGTGCAGTAGTATCCTCTAGGAAAGATGAAAGGCCCCTTTTGAAAAACTACAGACTGATTTTCCTTATACGCTGCGCCTATGTACTTTTTCGTAGACTTTTCTAATCGTATCGCACGCAAAATCGACGACTACCAGCCTCCCGAACAAGCCTGTTTCGGAAAAAGCTGTAGTACCGTATGCCACATACTTGTAGTATTCTTCGGTAGGTTATAGACTAAAGAGTATAATATGCCGTTATGTCTGACCTAGGTGGACTTATGAAGGCCTTTCATTCGGTCTAAATTTGCCAATTTAGCCAAGCTTACAGTCGGCATATTGACGTACTGAAGTGCGTGTATTTACAATGACTGTCTGAGTACAGATACAGAGAACGAAATCTGTCCGACTGCAGAGAGGTGTAAGAATGCGTTAAACCCACACATCCACAAAACTCTTCACCGATGCATTGGAAGACGTTTTAAAGCGACTGAACTACCTATAAAGAATACGGTATTAAAATTAATGGTGGATAATAAAATCAATACATCTCTTATCTTCGATTCGCTGACGATATAGTCATAATGTCAGAGTCCCTAGAGGATCTTCGCATGAAGCTCAGTGACCTCGATAATGTCGGACAATAGTACGGATAGGACTTAAGATAAACATGCATAAACCAAAGGTCATGTGTAACGTTCTTGTCACACCTACATATACTCGTACGACTAATTTTTGGGAGCACTCCGCTCAATGGTGTCGGCGAGTATGTTTCTGTTTACCTAGAACAAAAAGTCCGACTAGGTTAGTCCAACTTTCCGTGTGGAGTTGCCAGTAATTGCCTAGGTCGCGTCCCCAGGTGGCGTACAGGAAAACGCCATCCAGATATGGGTGGTAGCGGGAAACCGCTACAGACCAAAACTAGCCAGAACTGTAATCCTGAAAAGGGCTCTTTTGGGCCACAAGAAAGAAAATCACACTAAAAAATTACCCCAACCCTCAGGTCCCGAGTGCCAATGGTATGAATGACTGGGGGGCACCCAGTTGTAAGCGCGTGCGGGAGGATTCATCAGACACCATACCCTGTACAAAAAGGAAATATGTGCGGGCCTAGTGTTCCCTTATCTGGTCCTTAGGCAGGCATAGGACGGTCGACCTGACGACTGCTCAAAACTAGGAAACTATCTGGTGTATCGTGACTCACTCTCGCGGTACCTTAGATACTGAGGGCTCTTGGCTTAACGACTCAGAGTCGCGAGGATGACCACCTCTATAAAAATAGCCCCAAACTCAAGCATGGCATGCCGTGATCCGTGAGGAGCTGCATGACATAGCTGTTGGACTATAGTTCAGTCGCTAGTGTTACCGAACCCCTTTACGAGTTACGCTAGGCTTATTCAGGTACAGGGTGCTCTGCCAGGATGGACCGTTATTTTCCCTACAATCGTGAGAAAAAAACAAAAAAGTAAAAATAAAAATGATAGCTTGGAAACAGAATTTGAATCGGACTCAAGTCTCGGAAGAGAAGTGTCTCGTAAGGCCTACAAAGGGTAGTCGAAGCTAGAGTTGTAAAAAGAGGCGCCTCAACAAATCGTTGTCGTCTAGTGATAAAATTGGGTAGCGATAAAATTTCCATCCAGTAAAAAGACGCGGTGCTCGCAATACCGCAGCCAGTAGGAAAGGCAGCGGATGAGGTAGCTAAGATGGCATGGACTGCGAGATAAAACGGAGTCGCCTTAGAGCTGCCGAACATGGATGTAGATAATGACCAAAAGGCAGCAGCTCCAAACAAACAGGTCTTATGATGATGTTAGTGTTATATTAACTGTAGCGATAAAATCGAAGAACCAAAATGGCCCGTTTTAACGTGCTTTAAAGGACGCCGTCACGTCTATAAAGAGTGCCGTGGAAATCTTGTATAAAAGATCCTCCAATGAAGAAACAGCGTCTGCAACGTGCAACGAAAAGTAGATAAGCTTTGCGAGGAGTTGGTGGAGCTTGGTAAAGATAGTGTGTTTGGACAAGAGTCCCATCTCTTCATCTTTTTAATCGTTGGCTGCAGGCACGCCAGTACAGGTGAAAAAGCTTCGCCCACCATCTCAACCAACTTAACGCAGTTAAGAAAAAACAGAAGTCGAGGGGAGAGGCTCATGGTTCGAGTCAGAGCCCTCGCTGAAAGAAAAACTAGCTGCATTCAAGGCAAAAATATTACCTAGTAAAATTGGTGATACTGCCTCAATTTTCTAGTCTTTTCCGTTTTTCACTTTTACGTCTCTGCCACCGCTGCAGCTGCAGAAAGGCAGAGGTCGGAAAGCAAGGAAGAGCACAAACACTAGCCCTCCCGTCCACCTGTGATTGGTTTCCCCCTGTGGCTGCGACGAGCCTCAAAAAAGCGGCAACCACGATGATAGGTTCGTGAGCGGACGTGGATAAAAGATCGGGACAAAAAATGGCTAGTCAACGACATCCAACGCAGATGGCAGCACCTCACACCCAACATAAGCAAGGAGGAACGAAAAAAAAGTGATGCGTGTCCCAACATCTGCAGCCGTCACGATTACACTGCCAAAAGGCTTCTACGCTACTTACGCCAAAATAATGGAGAAAACTAAAAGCAAATATAGGTACGTATTGAGACTGTTCGCCAGATGCAAGCTTTTACAGGAGATCTATTTAACTTCTACTAACTGAAATTAGCGACCCTGATTGCGGACTAAAGGCAGGCAATCTGGCAGCTAAAATGCACAAAGAGGAGTACGCATAAATCACCCGATTAAAATTGATGAAGTCCATCTTAGGGATCTGGACGACGCAGTCAAGGCTCAGAGGATTGCTGCAGTGGTAGCCGAGGCAGGAGGGTGCTCGGTGGACGATATAAAAATCAGAGGAATCCGCCAAACACCTTCCAGTGACGGTATATGCTGGGTACATGGGTACCAGTATGAGTCCGGTGGCGGCTTTTCCTAAGATAACACATCCTCCAAAGTCCTCGAGTTAAACCTAAATCACTGTCGCAATGCGCAGCACCTCTTGTGCATTCCATTACGGAGTTGCGATTTGCTCTTCCAGTAATAGCGGAACCCTATACCATCCCTAACCATCCTCTCTGGTTTGGCCTCCCCATGTAGTGGCGGGTAAGAATACACACTACCCCAAATCTTTCCGTGGGTGTCGTAAGAGGCGACAGAATGAAACTGGGGCAGGAAATGGGCACAGCAGTAATGTGTATTTAAATACTTTAAAAAATATCCATATAACATGAGCGCTTAAGACATGCACAATTGGATTTACCAAGTTTTTTTTTTAAATAATTAATAATTGTCGGACATTTTTATTCCATTTAATAATAATTAATAATTATCTAGTGAGTAATTACAGTTAATCATACAAAGCAAAGCAAAATAATACATTAGCTATCGATAAAAAGATTAAAGCCGAAACATATATTACTTTTTTGCAACGCATGTAAATTTTGGTAGGTAACAGTTAATTTGATACAATTTATGACAGTACCTATAGTTAATGTTGTACTATGTTTTCATTTGAAAATAAAAATCATCTATTTTATTAATGGTGAAATATGGAAAAACTGATTATTTTTTTGACATTAACAATTATTGTTTTTTTTTAAATTTATTGATTTTTTAGATATTTATCATTTATATATAAACATTTACATATTAATAAAATCTTTGACACGTAGTATTCATTGTAATTTAAAACTTGGCACTTAAATATTTTTGAATAGGTACATAATTAATTTTCTTTAATAATTTTTTTCATTAAATTGTAATAATATTTCCTTTTGTTTACTATCCTACTGTAAAGAGTATACACGCCATTATCGTGGTAGAATGTAAGGTCTCATTAATAATAATAATAATATTCCACAACTATCGCACAACGCCATCTAGTCCCAAGCTAAGCAGAGCTTGTGTTATGGGTACTAGACAACTGATAAACATACTTATATATTTCTAAATACATAAATATTATAGATAAATTACACCCAGACACAGAACAAATGATCGCGCTCATCACACAAACATTTGTCCTGGGTGGGAATCGAACCCACGACCTCCGGCATAGCAGTCAGGTTCACTAACCACTAGACCAACAGGCCTGTCAAATATATAATAACTAACAATATCATAATATTATGTACTACATTCTGGCAATAAATAAATTTGATTTGATTATATCCTCCATAGCGAAAGTTACAGAGATTGCCCCCAGTCCCCGGCATCCCGCTATTCCTGGCTAAGACGACTGTACCAGCCAGTATCATATACCAACCTTGACAATCCTCGCTGGTTCGGCGATGAATCGGGCTCTGTAGCCATCTACTTAATGGGGGAGAGGATGAAGAGGGTGCAACGTATTCATTGTGAATCTTCCTGTGCATGTATAATAATACTTACTTATTTATTGCCATTTTTTACCAATAAATAAGGGTACCAGGGTTACATAATATAAAAAATATTATTATCAAAATCAACTGAATAATATTAATCTGTGTTATTAATATTCGATAAGTATTGTTGTGTAATTTACTTGACCATTAACATTTGTACACCACTCAGGTACAACATGTAGAACGAATTATACTCAAACACCATTGTACAACCATGTACTTATTATTATTCCTTTTGTGAACCCGAATTTCTTGCCATTTAAATTTGTATTTTTATTAAATCAAATTCTTTGTCTCGGTTAGCCCCGTTTTACATTTTACGACTGGCATGAACGAGAGGTCACCCCATCTTTCTGGTCATAAGATTTTTCTGGCATTTCCCACAGTCGCCTTTTACAATATCCACGGGATGGATCTAGATAATATTTAATTGTACAACCGGTATCAGTTATCCAAACAGACAGTTATTACTTACATTTATTTATGCGGTCACACTGCAGCTATATTACGGTTATAGCATGAATGGGTCGGCTCGACCAGGGTAGGACCGCGCTCTTACAGAATACCCGCGTAAAATAGCAGCTTAATGCTGCAGTGTTTGGGTATGGTGAGTGTAGATAAGCGGCGACTCTTTTTACTATAAATGAGGCATTTCATCTCACTCCTCAGGGAAGACAACGCATCTGCATTTTGATACTAAATTGAGGATAAATGTAATATATATGTCTATGGGCCACATCATCCACTTACTATCAGGTGGACAGTGTTGCTTGATTGTCCCCCTTATTCTATAAAATAAAAAGCATTGTTACCAGAATAAAACCATTTGAGATAGTTATATTAATATTTTTATTACTGAATAGCCAAAAAGCTTAAAACTAAAAATTTTGTTGTAAAAGTATTTATAAATATTGAAGTAAAACAAACGTTTAAAACTCAATAAGGTCTGTAAATTTATTCTTTTTAAAAGAGTTTAATTGACGTTTGCTATTAAATGTCATGTATATTAATTTAAAAAAAAACTAACAAAACGCATATTAATTCAATTTCATATAGATAGGTATTGATTTAAAGTTGTATTAATTCAATTTATGTTATAATACATAAAATTGTCTGTTAGTAATGTCCAAATAAAAACATTATTTAATCACCATTCAATTTAAAGTATGTATGTAGAGATGGGCCGAATATTCAGCTAAATCACCGAACATTCGTTTAAGCGGTACTCAGTGCCCACTGTATTGAAATGTACGAATTGAGTAATCCCATGTCCTTCATAATTTTACTGTTAAAAGTATATTTTATTTAATCTACTTGTATAGCGTTGTTTTTGAGGCACTGTAGACTTATGTCCAATTATAACAAATAGAAAGCTTGATAATTTTTTTTAGAATCAAACAGAAACATTATATTACAGTGGCACATTTCACTTTACGTTTTTCGTTAGTTCTCTAAAATAAGCCACTCATTTTTATGATATAATAATCAACTTTCACTAAGAATAGCACAACAAAGTACTTTTTTTTCACAAAAATAATCAAAAGAAGCATGTGACAGCAATTATCTCAGTACTTACCTGACATATTATTGCATCATCTGATGTCAATAATATGTCAGGTTTGGCGGGGGAGGGAGGGGCAGGGTCCGACGCTAATCCCGCGTGCTTTACCGTAACAAGTTTCGACATTAATTGGTTAGGTATCGAGGTGATCCTGCCGAATAATGTTCATCCGAATATTCGGTTCGGTAAAAGTTTTACCGAACTTTCGGCCGAATATTTGTATTCGGTGAAATCCATATTCGGCCCATGTCCAATATAAAGAGCCTCGCTCCTCGCCTTGCAAAGAAAATACATTTACTGTGTAAATAATATTACATTAAAAATTACTTTATCAAATCAAGTATGTTGCAAAAAAAGGTTATACACGTATGTAGCAATTTCTTTATTATCTGTAAAAACAAAATACCAACATAACGTTACGCATAAAGTCCTTATTCATAGGATACCGAGTCATTCCAATTCCACTTGGTTGATCAACAGTTTGATGCTATAATTTTGGTATAAATGCAACAAAAACAATTAAACATAATGATTACATACTTTTTGAAGTAAATGTGATACATTACATGTATATTATTGCGTAAGATACTTAGGTGTTATTTTTCAATATTAACTACCAGTCTTAATCATGAATTAATCAGGCTTAAGAATATTCAACAATAGTCAATTTACATCTAAATTATATTAGGAATGTTATTCCCTGTAACGATATATTTGTCATATCAGGAAACTTGTAACTCAGTATAAAGAATCTATTCCCATAAAATATATTAAAAAAGACAAAGATATTCTTTAAAACAGGGATTCGATGGACTTCGATTTTTAGATTCCGTTGACCCACAAAATCAGTTTTCGTTTATCTCGACCCCTGGGAAACCAATTTGGATCCAGTGGTCGATATTGACCCAGGGGTCGACATACACGAAAACTGATTTTGTGGTTAAAATCGACTCCTATTAATTAACACAAGTCCTTATTAGAAACTTTCAAGATACTGTAAAAGTTGTATTATGTGTACCAACTTATTATAAAAATGAATGATATAGGAAGTATCATTGTGGTACTTTTAAGAAGTTCAATAAGTCGATAAGCGTGCACAAGTTCGTACAAGATGAAAAACTACGTAAGTCAATAAGTGTGGACAAGTTCGTTCGAGATTTGATATTTATTATGTTAAATGTTGATGTGGAAACGATGTCAAGTTAACTCACTTAACCAAACACAAAGTTTTGAAATTGGTAATAGGTAATATAGTAATTGAAAAAACTAGAGATAATTTTTAAAGTTATTTTTCTATGGAGGTATCAGTTAATTTCGGAAAAGGGGTCTCTTGCCCAAAATAGTTTAGGAATCCCTGCTTTAAACCATTGAGTGAAACAAAAAAGGAAAGATAAGATACTTATCCGTAAAACGTAGACTACGGAAACTACGTCTCATTGACGAACTATCATTCTTAAAAAAATTAAAATTCATTAAATAGTCTGTCTTTCAATAGGATAATTTTTTAATGTCACTGGCAAAAATAAAAGTCACTTGAGAAGTGATACACATTCCATATGCAAGGACATTAATTATGCAATTTTTAAAAGCTAATATTTTCGAATAACATTAACCGCCCTATTTCTGTTGTTTCGTTACTCTGTATAGGTTAGTTTGTTTACGTATTTCAGTGGACTCCGTGCACCACATACACAAACTAATTTGTTTCGATTTTATGTTTAGGCGGACAATATCTTTTGATTATATCAATGCAATGCTTTATTAATTACGTTTTAAAATTTTAAATATGCGATGTGTCATGAAATATTATGTTAGTAAATTGTAACACTTAGAAGAAATTTTCATCCATTTTTATAATATGAATAAATTTATTCAGCCATTTTATCAAATCCTTAGTTCTTATTTCTTACATAGTGCTTAGATGGCTCGGATTAACTACCAAAATTATCCTCTCTAATTTATTAGGGTAAATACCAAGTTTGATATCACATTACTACTACGTAACATAGCTATATCGGATACTCGTTTATTTAGATGACTTCAATATCAAATTGGCAACACAGCTATTTCAGTACTAATGGAAACATATAAAAATATATCAATTCTACAAACGTCATTGGAGTATTGGAAACAAACAATACATAGAAAATAAAATAAAAAATACTTCTACATTCAGTGTACATTTCTAGATCGTCAGTTCAAAATTAACAATGTGTCACAGCACAAGATCACATTAGTCGAGAGGAGGGGAGATCGTTTGTGTGGCTAATACAGTTAATGACTGCGGCCATTTCCGACAATATCCATCTTAGTGTCAGCACACATTGAGCAGCACCAAGCGTGCATGTTCTTTGCAGTCAAGCACGCTGACAGTAAAAATCCGCCGCGTAAACTCGGCGGCCGCAGAGGACGCGCGAATTTCCGCACTTATGCATGCATTCACGTCCACCATTATCACATGGCGAAAAAACTATACCTATCCGTTTCAATTTTTGGGAGTGAAGTTTAAAAAGAAAAGTTTCAAATCACACACTAACATACTAAAGTTGGTACGAATTACTTCCCCCATACCCGCTTAATGAAATAAAATGATGTGCCTTACTTAGTTTGAAGAGCACCACCCGCCCGCCCTCAATTGCGTGCACACTAATGAAAGAGGGCGGGAGTTGCTTCTCAAACTAGGTAAGACACATTTTATTTCATCGAGCGGATATGGGCGAAGTAATTCTTACCAACATTAATATAATGGATTTCCGCAAAGTAACGTCTGATTCTATTAATTATTAACACACTAACAGCCAATGGGCGCAAGCGTCGATGCACGCGTAAACTTCAGCATGTACGACCATGTTCGCGACTGCCTGCGTATCTCTTCGATTTCATTGTATCTTAATCAACTCTATTTTAGTTGTGAATTCATTTAATATCAATTCTATTTTAGTATTGAGTTAGTTAATTCATCAGCTAAAATTGTTAGAGCATGTATATTATGTGTGCGTTGATCCTAAACATTGAAAGCATGTGTATTATGTGGGTTGAGCCAATATTTTGTAAAAAAACTAAATAAATTAAATTAAAATTAATGTATTACATAATGCTTTCTATATTAAAAAGCAGCTAAACATTGTTTATATTCGCAGAAAATTCAAATGGGACGGATCATAAGCATTAGCAGTTTTTGATCATATTTAATGATATGAGTAACATATTACGGTAGTTTTACTAAACCAGAGCTCCTTCTCATGGTGGCGTACAATTGACTAAATATTGTGGTTTTGTATCCTAACTTGGTAAGCAATATATGTGTGCTGCACAGCCTATAAAGTATAGTAAAGCCAGCAGTCTCCCTCTTCTCATTTCTGAGAGGGCTGTGGAGTAATTGATTAAAAAAAATAGTAAACTATTTGTAACATACTAATTGCGTACACAGATAAATAAAATTTAACAAAATTTTCTAACTATGGTGGCGCGCCAATATTTCCAGCACCTAGCCTCGTTGTAAATGAAAAATTTAATAAATTTCCTTAATCTTCTTTCTGTTTCACAGGTTCTAGATCGTCGGGACTTTCTGTCATGCTTGTAGCAGTATCCGTGCGGGATTGGTCGACCGGATACAGCCTGCAAACAAATTAATTGTCCCCTAAATATGAAAATTAAAAAACCCAAATTACATTCATATTATATCAGAAATTTGCAATGGCCTGCACTAGAAAAGTAACAAGCTAATGGTTAACAGTTAAAATATAAACGACTTTTTATCTTTTTGACTTTAAAAAAATAGCGAATATACCTACTACTGATTGATTTAGTGTTTGAGATATTTCACACGAATTGTTAATAATTTTGAAATCTGGAGGCAGTGATTTTACTAAATTAATCTGCTCTTAATGTAGGTTCTAAAATATCTGAACCAGCAATTAATAGCGTCTAAAGAATGAGAGTCATTCGATAGCCAATTTTGCTAATCTACAACCAGTGTGGGTCAGGTGATGCAAGCTTTTGTAGATATTATATTTTTAAATAAATATTTGTAACTTAATCTTCATAAGGTTAAATTTATTATATAAGTTTAGAAGTCACGAATAACCAAATCAGTTTCGAAAGAACTCAATATAGTTAAATATGCATGAAATTCTGACTGTCAGATCAGATCATGACAAGACATCAAAGGAATAAAAAAAGGATTCGGTTTAGAAACAACCAACTTCCAATCTCTATTATCCACAGACAAAGTTATGATTAATCAAAATTTAAAAAATATTGTTTATGTTGGGTTCAATTCACATTTCTTTAAATTAATTAGGATTATCATTAAAAAATGCTGCCACTTAACTGTCACCAAGCCTGGATTTCTGCCTAGCTAAATAAGGCAAGGGCCTAGACGATCATCACCATTACCATCATCGCTTCGATCACCGATGGCCAATACTAGAGTACATCATACACAGTTTTGGACGTTTAATAATATGAACAAAAAGTTATTAACTGAATCACTTACCACCGTTGGTACAGGTAAACGAGGAAGACCAGGTCATCACGGAAGCAAGCAACGCGATGCGCAGTGGGCATGGTGATAATGAAGGCAAACACGTCATCAATGAAAGTGTTGAAAGCCTTGTACATGAAGGCGCGCCAAGGCAACGCCGCCACCGAACGGAGCCGGTAGTTCACGAACAGCTGCGGCAACATGAAAAGGAACCCGAACGCGTACACGCCGTTCACGACGCTATGCAACGCCCACGAATACCAGCTGTAAACGTCACATTAAGTTCATAAATTTTTTCATGACTCACGTCAGTCGGCACTAGAAAGTCTATATCAGGGATTTATCATTTGCTCACTTTTGGCAAATGATAAATCCATGATATAGGGATCGGGAAAATACTGCTACCTATCTCCTGTTTCATTGCCCTATATTGCCTTTAACAACACCCATGTCGTTCTATTGTTATTTATAGTAACCTGGATGACCGAGCTTTGCTCGGTTTTTTTTTTTTGAAATTACATTTAGATACAAAAATTATGTTACTGATGAAACATAACATACAGAAGTATTTTTTGATCTTATTGACATAATAGAAAAAACTGAACTGGTTATTTGAATAAAAATCATGAGTGCAATTAGTATAATTAAAATTTTCGTATTTTTAAAAAATACTAAAAAAAGGGCTCGAAATAATAGATTTTCTCACAAAAGAAGGAAACTTGAAAAAAAAAATTAAATAAATTAATTTAAGCTATTACGATCGTTAACAAATTGTCAAAATTTATCTTCTTATATTGTAGCAGTTTTTCATTGCTTGAACACGGACAAAAAGACATTTTCTAAAAATAAATCCTAGCTAGATCGATTTATTGCCCCCGAAACGCCCTGGACACTAAATTTTATGAATATCGTTATAGCCGTTTCCGAGATTCCGATTATATATATATATACAAGAAATGCTCGTTTAAAGGTATAGGATATAGGATTATATATAATTATTTATTATATATTACATATTTTATGTTAAGTATTCTAAAATAAATGTTTAAAATAACAAAAACTAACTTTGAGAAGAGTTTTAATAATTTAATCATTGCTAATAGACCAACACCAACTTAAGAAGACACATTTTCATAATTCTAAGTAGTACTTAAAAACCTGCGTCCACGGTGCCATGCATTAACCCTCCCTGTCCTATATACATACATACAGCAGTTTAGAGACATTTAAAAAGGTTGATAAAGAAAACTAAGCATTGTCGGTGTACAAAATAGTGTTTTTATCATGCATATAATATTTAAAAAATCGAGATTCCATCTAGGCGGATCCAAACTTAAATTGGTTTCTGGACCAGGTAATGCTGTGGGTCCCCTTTTCACATTCCAGAAGGCATAACTTCCCTTAATCGTGGGTTAAAAAAGTGAGTGCCACTATATTTGCTATCACAATTTCGGCTAACTGTATTTTTTTATAGGATAGCATGACAAACGAGCACACAGTCCACCTGATGGTAAGTGGTTGCTGTGGCCCATAGACATCTACATCTATCCTCGATTACGAATCAAAATGCAGATACGTTGTCATCCGTGAGGACTTAGGTGGAATGCCTCGTTTCCAGTTAAAAGGGTCTCTGGTTCTCTACACTCACCATACGAAACACAGCAGCATTAAGTTACTATTTGACGCCGGAATTCTGTGAAAGCGTGGTCCTTCCCCGGTCGAGCCGACTCATTTGTGGTACAACCATAATATATGCAGCGTGCTGTCTCATGGCCGTCTCCGTCCTGTTGTTAATAGAAAATTGTAAACTGTCGCTAAATACTCAATTGAAAAAAATTGTAAACTGCTCTTCGTGTAATAAATCTGCGTTAGACCTATTATGTCTTACGTTAGTGTAGCTTTTACCCACACATATAAGACCCATCTTCTTGAACTACAAAAAGTCCCAAACTATTTCATCCGAAAAGCTACCGTAGCACGGTGCAATCAACGGAAATCAGATTTATACAATGATTGTCAAATTCCCTCTATCTCCGAATACTTCAAGGAGATGTCTCAGCGCTACTTCGATAGCATCGAAATCCGAGAAGCCGACCCAGACGTGCTACAACTATACTACTAATATAACTGCAGCATGGCTCTACCACGTAAATCTATCTAATAAAAAAAATGTCTTGCACAATCAGGGTTGGACCCCAATTGTCAGCACGGATCAATACAGCATCTATCTTAAGCGTGGGGTTTGTGCTCCAAATCATTAACACGCCATATCATCGGCAGGACACTACTATGACGTTTATTCTTACGCTACGCAAGAAATGTGAGATGCGCAAAAAAACTTTACCTCTTATGGGGCTCGTATACCAGCGAGTAAATAGCGCCGGCGACACAGAGCGGGTACAAGAGCATAGAAAGGTAACGCATGGCCTCGGCGTCAGCTTTAGCGGTGCTCTGCTCGCCCGCGTCCTTGCTCGCATCACGCCACACGCGCACTCGCCAGCCAGCGAAACTGACGCGCAAATGTAGAACTTTCGTCACTTTCCAGAGCTGGAATATTAAGCGTAATAATAACATGGAGTAACAATAACTCTTCGCTGCACTGGCGAACAACAGTGCCAAAGTTGTGCTAAATAATTTCGGAAATGCTGATTTTATATGCTAACTGACGCAGAGACATGTAATAAACACACAGGAGTCTCATTCAAACATACATACGTAAACACTCACGCCTGTCACCCAGAGGGGTAGGCAGAGACTATAGACTTCTTTAGTCTCTGCCTACCCCTCTGGGTGACAGGCGTTTGGCACGATCCTGACACACCTCTCTCGCCTCCTTCACATCCACATACCTACGCATACATGCTCATCGGTTAAGGGTACTCCCAATTTGGCCCGTTTTCAATAAATCGCTAATTTGGTCGATAAAGTTTCACCTAGGACGTCACTTTGCGACTCTGCCATCCACTTCCGCAACATAAATTTTCTTTGTCACTCTTTCCTCACTCATTCTTTCCACATGACCAAACCACCGAAACATTCCTTTCTTAATCCTATCACAGCATCATCTTGCGAACCACACTCTTCTCTTATCACACAATTTCTCACCCTGTCATTCAGATTCAGCCCCAACATACTCCTTAACAACCGCGATTCTACTGCGTTTATTCTACTCTCGTGCTTCTGCTGCCACATCCAACTTTCACTACCATACGTTAAAGTAGGGACCAACACAGCATTGTGAATTGCCAATTGCCTTTTTTGACACATTCTGACTCTTCACAATAAAGTGTTTTCAAACGGTAGAACCAAATGTATCTCTTAAAAATTACACAGCATGAAAGTGCCATCAATAACTTTGCCATCAATAAATTAAAATTATTCGTGTTAAATACAATTCATTTTATTACATAAACCTTAATTTTATTTCTGGACTAGAAATCAGTGTGCACATCTTAGTCGGGAAAATTTCGTGACGTGGCCATTAAACAGCACGATATTTATCGCCCTATATCTCTGTCACTACGTCTAAGGGTGCCTTTCTTCAATGTGTGATATTGCAGATGATACCACGAACAACCCATGCACAGCAGCGAGTCTACCAACGCAGCGTGTCGGTCTTTGCGGTTCACAGATTCGAAACCATGGTATTCCAAAATACCAAGTAAAAGAGAATGTATTAATGCAGCAATTTCCAGGTCTTATTTAGTCGTTAGATTATGAGCGTTGATAAAAACTGTTTTATTCAATGTTCTGATGTCCCTAATTCAAAATACTACACTAAGTGTAGTTGTAGCATGTACTACAGCTAAAAGTGTAGTTATCTTGATGAAAGGCATATAGATGTAACTGAACGAAATGTAGCTCCTAGAAATAAACATAAATTATAGTTACCTCAATACAGGCTCAAATTGTATGAAAGGAACTCTTACGTAAATGCTATAAAGGTGTATAACAAAATACCCAACGACTTTAAAGAGTTATCTTTAACCATGTTTAAAAAAAAGTTGATACAATGGTTAAAACAAAAATGTTTTTACGACTTAAATGAATTTATGTCTTTTTGTGGGAAATAAATCAGAAGTCAGTAATATTGATATATATCTAATAATTAATTAATTACAAACAAACTGAAAGTAGATCTCAATATCATATCATTTAATAGGTTTTAAAATTTCACATTGTGTATTGATTGTTCTTAATTGTTAATGATATGATATTGAGATCAATTAATCACAAATGTATGAAATTGAATCCCTTTCATTTTTTTTTTGCATGTATACTTATAAAATATTTGCACACCATATAAAGTGGTAGAATGTAAATGGGCCATTATACATAATTTAAGATCATACTTTATTGTACACATACATTCTGGCAAATAAATGAATTTGAATTTGAATGATTTATATGAATGATCTTCTCGCGCGAGCTTGCGAACATTCGAAGTTACCGACTCGCGATAGAGCACACGCATCACTCACTATGTATGTGACTGAAATACCATGCATACCATACATATTTGTTAAATGTAATGACGATGATGAAACTGAAAGAACCTCTTTATATTTACGAGGGAAGAAAGGACCGCAAATTATATTTTTGGTTTGGACATATTACTTCACCACTGCAACAACACAATTTATTAGTTTTCGGATCTGATTGTATTGCCTTTTTTCTTCATCATCAACCCATGAAAAGTACACTGCTGTAAATTTGTCCACCATAGATAAGAGTATATTATCGTAATCACCACGCTTGGCAGGCTAACCCGTCTTAAGCCCTATTAAGGTTAACTTTTGCAATAACAAACACATCTTTGGTGATGCTTCCCATCGCCAGCCTAAGTATTTATATTTTAGCGTATACACAATATTGTCATACCACCATCTATCGGAGGCCACAAACTTTTTTAATTCACTCCCCTTAATCGCCTCTTATCATACCCACGGAATGAGATGGGGTGTTGGATCTTTTGTAAATGCCATCATATGTCGACAGTTGTATTATAATTATTCTAAGTTCGTACATCTAACTCAGCATAAATAACTCCCATGTAATTACATTACATTGTGACAAAACCTGATTGTCTTAGTCCCATGACTAAGCATAAATTAAAAAAGAATTTTAGAAATACTGTTGATACATTAAAAAAACAAAATAATTTACTTGTAGTTACCTCAATCACTGCACTAATACCTGCAGGAATAAGTACTAATAGCGATGTTTGTTCATCAAGAAGATAGAAGAAAATGACAAGCTGTGAAAATGCTCGCCACAATACAGTTCGCGCCGACAACCCAGCCAGTGAACGCTTACTTCTCCAGAATGACACGTCGTTCTTGAAGGCAAGGAAGTCAAATAATAGCTGTAAAGATGATAATAAGCAACAAGTATTAAATTCTTAATAAGAGTAAATATTTTTATAATCATACGAAAAAAACATTTTATTATTATTTTTGGTTGAAGCAAAAATAATGGCTTTTAAAGTACTACTGGTGAGCAAACAAATAATCTATACCAAAATAGTGAGGGGTTTTCTATAGAAGGGAGTCTATGTTCAGCCTTTCGTAAGCTCTAAGAAATTAATGAATCAGTTTACGTGGTAGAGCCATGCTGCAGTTATATTAGTAGTATAGTTGTAGCACAATTGGGTCGGCTCGACCAGGGAAGGACCACACTCTCACAGAATACCAGCATAAAATAGCAGCTGCTGTGTTTCATTGGGTGAGTGTAGAGAACCAAAGACCCTTTTTACTGGAAACGAGGCATTCCATCTTCGTCCTCACGGGTAACATTGCATCTGCATTTTGATCCATAACCGAGGATAGATGTAGATGTCTATGGGCCACAGCAATCATTTACCATCAGGTGGACTGTGTGCTTGTTTGTCACCCTATCCTATAAAATAAAAAAATAAAAATATACAATGCTTAATAAATAGAGATGAGAGCAGTGTTCACTTATAGTCAACAAGATTATATATAAAAAAAATCCATGTAGTGGCAGTATAAGAATATCTTATAACCGGTTTTCCCAAGAATGTTATAAGAGGCGACGGGGGATAACTGAAACAATAGATGGGCGGCAGCACTGGACTTTTATAGGCTGGAATGAATGGATGGTCTTTAATCTTCTTTAATGTTATCAAATCTTTAAGACAACATAAATTGGTGTAATTTACATTTTAGAGTAGGGTCAGCCTATAAGATAAGAGCATTTGCAAGAAAATGAAATAGCAACTTACATGAAAGCTGGCTATTAAAACTGTAGCTGATAACAAGTAGAGGTTAGTGTCTTCAAAAATTCCTTTCACATCATCCACATCCTTTTCACTAAAACCAAGACTGTGAAGCTGCTCTAAAGCTAATCTTACATGTAGTGCTAACCGTAAAGAACCATATGAAGTAGGAGTTACAGTCACAGTAATATTTACAGCAGACATACTATTATTCAATAACTGCAAATGAGACATTCTTGATTTCAACACATTGTGCATAATAATAGGTAGAAATTTTCCATTTCGAATTCTAAAAACATAAAGAAGTAGCTATTACTTTTTGGACGGAATTAAATATTATATTGTTAAATAAAAGCAAAATACCTCATGTAGGGAAGCAATTCAGCTGGTATTTTTGCAGGTAGATTTAATTTATCAGTGAGTATAGACAGTGGGACCAATGTTGATACATGAGAAAATGGTTTAACACTTTTTTTTACTCGCTCATCTGCACCAATCTGAAAAGTATAATTGTTTAATATGATAAATTATTTTGTATGTAGTAGAGCCATGCGTACATGTTAGTCCCATGCTGCAGCTATATTAGTAGTAACACAAATAAGTTGGCTTGACTGAGGAAGGAGCATGCTCTCACTGAATACCAATATCAAATAGCAGCTTAATGCTGCTGTTTTGTATGGTGAGTGTAGAGACCCAGAGACCCCTTTTACCGAAAACAAGACATTCCATCTTAGTCCTCATGGGTGGCAGCACATCTACATTTTGATTCATAGTTGAGGATGGATATAGATATCTATGGGCCACAACACAACAACATGACTATACTTGTGGACTGTGTGCTCGTTTGTCACCCTTATCCTATAACAAAAAAAGTATGAGAAACTGTTATTAAACTTATAAGTAGACATAGTTGACATAATAGTTAAAATGTGGGGGTTGGCTATAGATATCCAGTACTCGATTTTAATTATGTTATCAGTTTAGGAGGCTTGTCAGGGGTAAGCTTGCACCTTTTACACTGTTTTTGATTGTTGCAAATGCGTTTTGAATTAATTACGATAAAAACAAATTTCACTCAGCACAACACTCCAGCTTTCCTCCAAAGCAAAATACTTAGATCTTACCTTGGACAGTAAACTTAACGGGAATAAACACATAGAAAACAAAATTAGCTAAGCTATTTTAACTTTCTGGCAATGCAGAAACATGATTGGCAAACGATGGGGTTTGACGCCAAAAATTATACTGTGGCTGTACAAAACTGTAATTCGGCCCATGATCACATATGGCTCTCTGGTATGGTGGACCAAAACAAATGCAGCCACCACTATACGAAAGATTCAGCGTTACTAGACATTGGCTTGTATGGCTGCCAGGGGCTCCATAAGGAGTACATCAACAGCAGCTTTGGAGGCTATGCTGGAGCTAACACCGCTTCATCTACATATACAACAAGAAGCAACTTTAGCTGCCATTAGACTCAAGACATGGGTGCCTGTGATTTGCTACACAAGGACGAAGGGGCTGTACTTCCCGTAGTGCCGAAGCCATTGCAGAGGTAACTTTGTGTCAATATTCCTGTGTAAAAAAGTGAGGTTATGATTTTTCAAAAATAATTATTACCCAAACTATACATATCCACAAACGGGGAAGGGTAGGGGGGGCTTTCTCTGAACCCTCCCCTTCTCCCTGCCTCTCCCCCCCGTATGTTTTTTTTTTTTTTTTTTTTATAGAAGAGGGGGCAAACGAGCATGCGGCTCACCTGATGTTAAGTGACTACCGCCGCCCATGATCAACCGCAACACCAGAATTGCGGGTGCGTTGCCGGCCCTTTAGAAAGGAGTAAGCTCTTTTCTTGAAGGTCCCCAGGTCGTATCGGTCCGGAAAAATCGCCTGTGGTAAACTATTCCACAGAGAGGTTGTACATGGAAGAAAACTCCTTGTGAAACGTACAGTGGTGGACCGCCAAGCATCCAGATGGTGTGGATGGTATCGGGACGTTTGCCGTGTAGTGCGTTCACGAAATTTGGCGGCTGGGATTAATCCGAACAATTCCTCAGAGCACTCCCCGTGATAGATGCGATAAAATACGCAAAGAGATGCAACATCTCTTCGCAGCGCCAGTGAATCGAGCCGATCGGAAAGCACTCGGTCGTTGACGATTCGAGCCGCTCTACGCTGGATGCAATCAAGTGGAAGGAGCTGGTACTGGGGAGCCCCAGCCCAGAGATGGGAACAGTATTCTATGTGCGGCCGAACCTGCGCCTTGTAAAGTTGCAGGCGGTGTGCCGGCATGAAATACTGTCCCGCTCTGCTGAGCACGCCAAGCTTTTTAGACGCCAATTTGGCCTTCCCTTCCAAGTGACCACGAAACTGCACGTCACTCGATATGTCGACGCCGAGGATTCCGATACTGGCTGAGGCAACAAGGGGAGTGCCTTGAAACTGAGGGGATACGACAAAGGGGTTCTTTTTAGCGGTTAACGCGCAAACTTGTGTCTTCTGGGGGTTAAACTGGACTAGATTTAGTCGTCCCCAATCCGAGACTCTGTTCAGCAAAGACTCGACTTCAGACACAAGTTTGTCCCGGCACTCGGAGACGTTTTCCCGAGAAATATTGGCTCGGCCGGTGTAAAGAGCATCACCAGTGCTGTCATCCGCATAGCAATGAATGTTACGGGTATGCAACATATCATTGATATGCAGAAGAAACAGCGTTGGCGATAGCACGCAGCCCTGTGGAACACCAGCATTAATAGGCTTGCAATCGGAGCTTGCACCGTCTACAACGACCTTGATGCTCCGATCTGCAAGAAAGCTGGTGATCCAATCGCACAATTTCTCGGGAAGCCCATAGGAAGGGAGCTTCGAAAGAAGCGCTTTGTGCCAAACCCGATCGAAGGCCTTCGCAATGTCCAAACTAACGGCCAATGCCTCCCCCTTGAACTCTACTGCCTCCGCCCATCTGTGAGTGAGGTAGACCAAAAGATCACCAGCTGACCGACCACGGCGAAAACCGTATTGGCGGTCACTAATCAGCTGGTGATGCTCAAGGTACCTCATGAGCTGGCAGTTTACAATGGACTCCATTGTTTTGGAGAACAAGGAGGTGATGGCGATTGGCCGGTAGTTGGACGGGTCTGAGCGGTCGCCTTTTTTAGAGATCGGGTGGACGAAAGCCGTCTTCCATGATTTTGGGACTACGCCTAGGGAGTAGGAGTACCGGAAAAGACGCGTTAAAACCGGTGCCAACTCTGGAGCACACGTCCTCAGCACAATTGGGGGGATTCCGTCAGGCCCACTCGAATTGTATGTGAATACCGGAAGTCTATAGTTTAACCAAATGAGGTGACTGCACAAAATAAGCCTCTTTTGCAATGTTGTAAGTCTTAGTTCTGGATTAATATTTTTATTTTAGGAAATAAAAACACCTAATCCATAACAATCTATATAAGCCAACTGCCGAACATAGGCCTTACACATTGTGGAATGGTGGATTTTGTCATAGTTGCTACTCTTGGCAGGTAGCTTGGCAGTTTCTTATAATTTTGACTTGTTGTCAGAAAGATGTTGCCCATCTGTTTCGGTATCCCTCAGTCGGCTCTTACGACATCCAACGCCCAATATGGAATAGTGGATATTCTTACAACACCACTGCACAGTGAAGTATGTAAAAATATGCAAATCACTGTAAAACTTACATTATGTTCAAGGAGATTAAAAGTAGCAGCTTGTGGTTCAGCATAAGTTACTAATGGTAATGTATGCATTGCTTCTGTTTCACGAAGCTCACTAAATTCTTTATACAGACGGCTCTCATCCAGCAAAACCGCATGCATATATAATGTTCCGTTATTTCTGGTTCTTCTGGGTAACTTTATGTTCACATTTCTGTTATCAAAAATAAAAATTACTATTTCAAAAAAAGTGTAGAAATTAAGAAACGGAAATGTTTACTGACATAGAAGTAGGTTTCCGATAGTCAATTTTTAACGATGTATGTATTTTAGAAACAGAGTCAGAAGTGGAGTCATGCGAATTTGGAAACTGATTTACGGATGTAAATAGTACCAGATGTTGTATTGGATTTGAAATTAAATAAGAGGAGAAACATCTTTCGCCACGACTACACTCCGGCGGTATGAAAATTTCAGCTAAAGTCCATATAGTATGAATTATATAAACGGCTAAAATTAAAGATAGAATAAAACTTAAAGATATAAACTGCATATTGAGAACAGTAATTAGAATTTAAATTAAATTAATAGCAAATGCCCATTTTATATTATGATTTCTGACCACCATAGATTCTGACCACAGACTACTAAGAGGATACTTTCTGACTTCGAGCAAATTCAACAGAAAATGCCCACAGATCATAGATAAATAGGTATCCTATTCCTATATATAAAAAAGTACTCTGTGATAGGTATGAACAAGTATGATGTCGATCTGAGATCGGTTAATTGAAGAATCGATTTCTTGTGCCAAAAATAACGATTACTTATATCAATATTATTTAGTACTGAATCGATCTAGTGAATCGATATTTCACCCTATAAAATCGAGATCAAATCTTTTTCCGTTTTAATACGAACTGTAAAATTATTTACAATTAGTTGAATGTACCCACACTCGTAAAGAATGACAGTTTTTCTATTCAAAAACTCGCAAAACTTCTGTGTGCGCAGTTTCTTTTTTCTCTTATTAATGATAAAGAAATAAAAAATAAGTAAAGATTGTAATCTGTATTTTCTTGTATATTTTGATATTGTAAATACAAAACTATGAAAGTAAATCGAAAAAAGATCGGTTTTTGAGAAATCGATCTTTAAGACCTCTATTTTTTCACACAGCACACTTCACACCGTCGAAAACTGCTAAGTTCATTTCATGTAGCTGTTTCCTGTAGCTACTCCAGCGCTGTTGTGGAGAGTTTATGGACTGTTATTTAATACTTATAGATGGACACTTTTTCAACTATTCTCCTATGAGAGATTGTTCTCCTTACCTCTACACTCCATAGTTGTTGCCTTTTTTCCGTTCTATAGACACCTCTATTTATGTGTCATTAGCGAAACGAAATTCTCTGTCAACGCAAAGAAACGTTGCCGATAAATTCATTTATTCTATCAATCGAGTATATCGATGTCAATTGTTACTAACATCGCGAAAGAAATCAACATAGATTAAAGACGTCCTGTCTTGTAAAGACATAATACTACAACAATAGGGATGTCATCTTTCTAAATCATATCATACTCTCATATTTGGCATTGTATAACGAGACCAAGAATGACCATTTGATATTTTTATTTCCACGCATTAATTACAGGCAACATCTTTCAATAGGTTTGTCTCTTTTTGCCATATTTAAAAATTAAATTAGAAAAAAACAAGACAAGTAATATACTTAACGTATGTCGAATTGTAGGTTCTCTCTATGCATACGTATATATGCTTTGACTAGAGAAGAAAGAAAGGACATGACATAGAGATCGTCAGTTGTAGGAATGTAACGATATCTGGGCGTCTCTTTTTAGCTTAAGAGTATATTCGTATGTAAAAAAGGACAACAGTAGTTTTATCAATACCGAATATGGCAACAATTTTTTCGCTGCGGCCGGGCACAGTCAATGACAACTATATTAGTTGTCATTGCGACTTTAGTGAGGTGAGTGCGTAGACAGATAAACCTATAGACTAATGATTAGCGTGACCTCGAGTGAGAAAGGACGATAACGTAGTTTTAGGTTATACAATAATCTTTATGACTTTTAAACATATTTAGATAAAATTTTTAATTATTCTAAGAACTGAACTGAACAAGATTCAACAATCTTAAGCTCACGAAACTTTTTTTTTCTCACTTAAAGCAACTTGTAAACTCCTTAGATCGCTACGAACTGTCAAATTTGTTTAGCACAGTGTAGTTTGCTTAACAAAAAACCGGCACGGAGAAAGGGACGAACAATCACACCACTCTATCTCATTTCTATGGAAGACGTATGCATAAATCTATCTTTTTCGTGTACGAATGCGAAAGAAGGCGTCAATTTGTCTATAGGTTTCTCTTTCTACGGGTGAGTACGTTATTTTCATATGTTTCTCTCGTGGAATTCGATTATTACGAAATTTCTTATTCTATTCCTCAAGACCTCTAAATCTGAATAAAAAGTATCCTATATGTCAATTCAGGTAATAAACTATTTGTGTGCTAAATTATTCCATTCAAACTGGCCTGATACTTTTGGCGTGATTGAGTAATAAACAAGCAATCAAACTTTTGCATTTATTATAGTTTGATTAGTGTGAGAATGATGACTGAGCCTAATTTATTGTATAACAAACAAACAAAAATTCTTTAATTCTTTATATCTTCTTATTCCATTCTTCTTTTCTTGTTTAGTAATTGCCGGAAAATAATTATAACATTAATAATAGATAGTTACATTATATAAACAAAAAAAAACGACTACTTAAAAGTAATGAACTGAAAACATAGGTACAACTTATATATATTTCAGTAATCTCCTTTTTAATTTCCTTTATTTTGATACTCCTATCGATAGGTTGAGTAAAAAAAAAATAAGGACTTACAATTTGGCGCCACATATCCGATTTTGATTTAAAAAAACAAACCTGTTTAAGAACCCCCGTGGGTTCTTGTTTGAGACGAAACTCAGTTTAGGTATACACTTTTTTTCGTAGGTATGTCATGTCCTTTCTTCTCTAGTCAATGCATCCTATACCTATATATATATATATATATATATATATATATATATATATATATATATATATATATATAATCGGAATCTCGGAAACGGCTCCAATGATTTTGATTAATTTAGTGTCCAGGGAGTTTCGGGGGCAATAAATCGATCTAGCTAGGATTTATTTTTAGAAAATGTCCTTTTGTCCTTGTTTTCGGGCAATAAAAAAACTGCTACAATATAAGAAGGTAAATTTTGACGTATAGTGTAACGATCGTAATAGCTCAGGTGGGATGTCGGTCGGGCATGATGTCGAAGTAACGTGGTTCGCGTCCTGTCTCTGGTCCGGCTTTCTTTCTTTCAAGTTCCCATCTTTTGTGAGAAAATCTATTATTTCAAGCCCTTTTAAGGGTTCCGTAGTAAACTAGGAACTCTTTTTCGCCATGTCTGTCTGTCCGTCTGTCCGTCCTCGCTTAATCTCTGTGACCGTTAGCACTAGAAAGCTGAAATTTGGTACCAATATGTGTATCAATCACGCCGACAAAGTGGTAAAATAAAAATTGGAAAAAAATGTTTTATTAGGGTGGCCCCCCTATATGTAAATTGGGAAGTGAGTTTTTTTTTAATTTCAACCCTAACGTGTGATATATTGTTGGAAAGGTATTTAAAAATGAATAGGGGTTTACTAATATCATTTTTTGATAATGTCAATAATTTCGGAAATAATCGCTCCAAAATTAAAAAACAATGTGTCCCCCCCCCCTCTAACTTTTGAACCATAAGTTTAGAAAATATGAAAAAAATCTGAAAAGTAGAACTTTATAAGGACTTTCTAGGAAAATCATTTTGAACTTGGATGGAAACAACAGTTTTTGTATAAACTCATAAGTGGGAACACTTATTGTGACGTACGGGAAACTACGGAACACTACACTGAGCGTGGCCCGACACGCTCTTGGCCGGTTTTTTTAGTATTTTTTAAAAATACGGAAATTTTAAGAAAACTAATTGCACTCATGATTTTTTATTCAAATAACCAGTTCAGTTTTTTCTATTATCAATAAGATCAAAAAATATTATTCATCAGTATGTAATTTGTATTTAAATGTAATTTCCAAAAAAAAAATGTTGCATCTCTTTGCGTATTTTATCGCATCTATCACGGGGAGTGCTCTGAGGCAGGGATTGAATAACCGAAAAAATTATGGTACAGGCGGTAAGCGGTATGACGTCATACCTTTAAATTTCGATACCATAAAATAAAGGTACCTTTAAATTACTATACCTTAAAGTAACTGTACCATTGCTTTTTGAAGTATCTAAATTATAAAATAAAGGTATAAACAAAGAAATTGTAGGTATGCCGCCGCTTGCGCCGAGGCGTCACGCAACGTGTCGGCCGCATTGGTAAGAGAGTAGGTACTTGATCGAAAATTTACGGATATTCGTGCCTCGGCAGCTAAACAAAGTAGATTGTTTTGCCATTTTGCCGCCATTCATGTTTCTGCGTCTACTTTGATTGTCAACTTAATCACAAGTGTGCTTTGTTAAAACTTTACAATTAGATTAATTAAAATTACTTTTACGGATTTTATCCATTAATTGGATTTTTTCCAGCACCCATGGTCACGGGGGACTGAGGTGGGGTGACCATGGGTGCTGGAAAGCATCCAAAACGTCGGGTATTAAAATTAATATAAATAAAACGCGATAAAATCCGTAAAAGTAGTTTTAATCAATGTATAGTGTTCGCGTAAATATAAGAAATCATTTACAATTAGATTATCATAAAGATGGATAAAAGTAAGTACAAACTCATTAAGCATGTCTTAACGATATTATACAACTTTGTATTTCTTTACACTTTTTTAGAGTGAGGCCGAACGAACGTAATTTTTCGAGTTGTGAGTGATGATACGATTGAATATGATTTATTTCAGAACCAGTCATCATGTGTCAGAATAAGCACCATCATTCCCCACATATTTTTGTGGATTCGGAACGACCAAGGTCTCCGTCTGCTCTACGGCCTAAAATAGAAAAACACCCGGAGAAAGAAAAACATCGCCCTGAATGTTTCCACTGCATGGCTATCCAACGAGAAGAAAAGGATCAAAGAAATGACATTTTTAGCTCCATCATTATCACCATTACATCCCTTCACAAGCCCACTGCTGAACATAGGCCTCCCCCAAGGAATGCCACAAAGCACGGTCCTGAGCCACCTGCACCCATCGACTTCCTGGATGTCTTACCAGGTCATCGTTCCGTCTGGTGGGCTACACTACGCCTACCGGTACGAGAGAACGTTTTTTCCCCATCAGTTATCGGTTCTTCGGGCCATATGACCGGCCCATTGCCACTTCAGCTTACTAATACGTTGGGCTATGTCGATTACCCTGATTCTACTGCGGATATTTATTTTTATTTATTTATTTATTTATTCTTTTTTGTACACCACAATACAGAAACATCAATATAGTTAAAACTAATTAAAGTATGTACAATAGGCGGTCTTATCACTGAAAGTGATTTCTTCCAGACAACCTTTGCGTAGAGGAATGTTGCAAACAAAAGTTACAAATAGAGGGGGGCATACAAAATAATAATAATAATAATAAAATAAAAAATAAAATAAAATACAATAATGCATACAAATAAAAATAAGTGAAAGGTATATATAAAATATCATATAATAGATTAAATGAAAAGAGTACGAGAAAGGTAAAGTAATTTATCTAATAGCATTCTAAATAATACGCTTTAACAATAATTTTGAAAGAGTGAAGAGATTTAGCACGACGAATACGGAAAGGTAAGGAGTTCCACAATCGCACAGCGGTTACGGTGAAGGATTTCTTGAAAAAGGAAGAAGAGTACAAAGGTGTAGAGAGAGAAAGATTGACGGAGGAACGAAGGAACCGATTATGGGTAAGAGAAAGATACTGGAAACGGTTTTTTAAATAAAGAGGAGTAGAAAGATTAAACAGCACACTATACAACGCGGAGAGAATGTGAGTATTCCTGCGAAGGCGGATCGGGAGCCATTTGAGCTGTTTGCGAAATTCGGAGATATGATCATATTTGCGAAGCCCAAATATAAATCTAATGCATAAATTTTGAATGCGCTCAAGCTTATTAAGGTGCTCCTCGGTAATGTCAAGATAGCAAATATCAGCATAGTCAAGGATAGGCAGAAGTAGAGACTGGGCGAGCGTAACTTTAGTTTCTGTAGGAAGAAAATTACGTAATCTACGTAAAGAGCTTAACGCAGCAAACATTTTTCTACTGACCTCATTAACCTGTGAGGTCCAAGACATACAGGAGTCAAGATAAAACCCCAGGTTTTTAACCTTGTTACTATAAGGGATTAGAGTGCAGGCAAGTATAATAGGGGGTAGGGGAGACCAGTAAATTTTACCAATTAATCTAGAACTACCGATGACAATGGCCTGAGTTTTCTTAGGATTAATCGTTAAACCATAAAATTTACTCCAATTCGAAATACAATTCAGATCAGCGTTAATAGTGTCAACTGCTTTAGATAGATCTTCAAGAGAGGACTGAGTATAGATTTGGAGATCATCAGCATACAAGTGGTAGGATGAGGACAAATTATGACTTATAGAGTTAATGAAAATTGCAAAAAGAGAGGAGACAACACGCCACCTTGTGGTACACCAGCAGCTGTAGTAGTCCAGGTGGAAAAAACCTCTTGGACCTGAATTTGCTGTCGGCGACCAAACAAGTAACTTAGAAACCAGTCAACTACAGTTGGAGATATGTTGAGAGAGCGTAGGATGCTTAACAACATATCAAAATCTACAGTATTAAATGCGTTACTAAAATCAAGCAACGTGAGAATGGTAAGCTTTTGTTTCTCCATACCATACCGAATATCATCAGTGATTTGTAAAAGTGCAGTTATTGTATATATATATATATATATATATATATATATATATATATATATATATATATATATATATATATATATATATATATATATATATATTATATTCTCATTTCTAAGTTTATCACGCAGAGGAACCCCGAGGAAAGCAATCTCCATAGCTCGCTGAGTGACCATGATCTTCCTCATACGGCCAGCAGTTAAAGGACCGTGTCTCAGATTCGTATGTCATCACTGTCAACATGCTCTGCTTGTACAATCTAGTTTTTAGGTTTTGAGGTATACCTTCACGAGAAGATGTGTCGTAATTTCCTGAACGATTGACCTCTCGATTTAAGTTAGACTTACCTGGTCGGACTATTTGTCCCAGGCAAACGTACTCGTCAACAACTTCGAGCTTAGTGCTCCCAACAACTACCAGCGTAGGCGTGACATGGACATTACACATGATCTTTGTTTTGTACATGTTTATCTTAAAACCTATACGTTGGGATACACTATTGAGGTCATTAAGCATATTGCTTAGATCCTCCAGCGATTCCACCATAAAGACTATATCGTCGGCAAATCGAAGGTGAGTAATGTACTCGCCATTGATGTCAATACCTTTCCACTTCAGTAGCTTGACAACATCTTCCAATGCAGCGGTGAAGAGTATGGGTGATATAACGTCAACCTGTCTTACACCTCTCTGCAGTTGAATATGATTCGTAATGACTCGAAAACAGCACTTAGCATCGTAGCCCTACTGTACAAACACTTCAGCACTTCGATATACCGACGGTCAACTTGGCACCACTGAAGGGACTGTAGCACCGCCCAAATTTCGACGGAATCAAGGGCTTTCTCATAGTCCACATACGCCAGGTAAAGTGGCAGATTGTACTCTTTGGTTTTCCGTAGAATCTGCCGCAGGCTATGTATGTGGTCCATGGTACTGAAGCCCTTTCCAAAACCGGCTTTTTCGGGAGACTGGAAGACGTCGAGTCTGCTTGCGAGACGATTCGTAATGACTCTCGATAACAGCACGTAGACGCGGCTCAGAAGGGAAATATGTCTGTAGTTCTTCAAGAGAGCAGTCGCCTTTCTTGAAAAACAAGACCACTGCACTTCTGCACCAAGCCTCCGGAGTAGTGCCACCATGAAGGACGAAATTCAAGAGATTCTGAAGGACTTTAAGTATCGGTTTCCCGCTCGCTTTCAAAAACTCCGCTGTAATTCCCTCTTCACCTGGGGCCTTGCCGTTTTTAACGTGATAGAGAGCCTTCTTTTCTTGCTCAGACTGACTTCCGGGATATCATCGGAACAGTGTCGCATTAGACTTGCTCTTGGATCGTTACTCTCACTTGCGTGTGGCTCCAACGATAATGTGTTCAGCTGCTCATAGAAACTCTCAATCTCACTCAAAATCTCAGGTGTCCCGGAAACGATACTGCCACACTCATTCTTCAGCTTTGACAATTGGCTCTCTCTGGCAAAGAATTTTGGAGCCCTGGTTCCGTTCGATCGCTTCTTCAATACGAGCAGTAATAAATTTGCATAAGTCCTAGCGCATGCGTTTGAAGATCTGTCTGCTTAGTTGCCTTTATGCTATCAAATCTGTTGAAGACTGCAGTTTCATTTTCCGTCTAACTGCCATGAGATTAAGAGTGTGATCGGATAGTTTTTGTATTCTTCTGCGGAGATTATTGCAAAACTTAGCTCTGACCGCATGGACAGTTTCCACGAGCATATAATTCATATCGTCCACTACATTGCAGTCTTTTAGGCACTGAAAATGGTTTTGTGACTCGAGCTGAAAGGTTTCGGCACTTTGGATTATAGCACGAGGGGGAGGGAGCGTTGACTTCTTTAGACCAGACCTCTCCAACTTAACGTTTAGGTTCAGTGTGCCTTTATGTGATCGTTGCCAGTGTTCACCCTTGCGATCACTGAGACATTACTGAACAGTTGCCGTCTCGTCGTCATAATAAAGTAAATCTCATTTTTCATGACCGGGGCTTGACCAGGTTCACTTTCTGTGGAGCCGCTTCTGGAAAAAAGAGTTCATCATAAACAGTCCCTCTTTTTCCATGAAGTCGGCCAGCTACTGGTCCCTTGTGTTCCGTTGCCCTATCCCAAATTTACCTACCTTCAGCTCACCTTTCTTCCTTTTTCCTAGTTTTGCGTTGAAGTCTCCCATTAACACCATATAGTGGGTTTTATAAGAATGCATGGCTCTAGAAATATCATAGAGAATATCTAGAAATGTTATACCTAGATGTTGGTGCGTAGACCTGTATGAATTTGGATACCGTTTGGTGATTCTGAATATGAGGTACGCAACCTTCGTCGACACACTACCAATCCTTACAACGTTGTTAACGAGAGACTTGTGGACGATAAATCCAACACCTCCTTGGGACAGATGGTTGCCCTCCCGGTGATAGAACAAGTTGCCGGATTCGATAATCACCGTGTCCTCCCCCTCTCTTTGGACCTCGGATGATCCTATAATATTCAAGCGCAACTTGTCTATCTCTTCTTCCAGCTCCAGTATCTTCTTGGTAGTTCTCAGGGTGCGTCCGTTGTTTGTTGCCAAGTCGAATAGTCTTAGGTGGCAACCGACCTTCCACCGGAGATTCTTATCACCCCTATCCCGCCTTTACCATGGTCGCCACCTAGACAGGAATAGCGCGGCCGCCGTGGGACTGGGGGCGTTTACTTGTGTCATTGCTCATGGGGGGTATTTCCATAGTTGCCACGCTTTACGAGTGGGTTGGCAACTGCAGTTTTTTTGTTATACAATTGATGTTATCAGGAAGATGCTGCTGCCCATCTCCAGCCGCTTCCCCTCTGTCGCATTTTACGATACCAGCGGGGATTCTCAACCGCCACTACACGGCTGTAATTTTTAGCTTACTTATAAAAAAGGGATGCAAAATATAAAAACTTGTATATAATATTAGTATTCCTACATCCCTTGTAAGGGAAGCATTAAAGATGTTCCTTTAACTGATTCTGAAGAGCTAGGTTAGGAATAAGTACCCACATGTTAAACATAATATTACGTTTTTAATTAAATACTTGACTGATAATAAATAACAATACAAATATGATAAAGATGTTTTATTTTCTCCTAACATTAAATACAGTGACATAGGAAATCCAAATAGAATGAAAGTCTCATAACGTTAAGCAAGGTCCGAGACACAATTCATATAAATAAGCTTAAAATACTCATTTTTTCGGTACCGAAATTATTTCGGTAAAGGTATTAGTAAAATATAGGTATAACGATATCGTAAAAAAATATAGGTATAATTCTTTTTTTAACGGTACCACAACCGTAATTCTCAACCGTTTTGGTTCTACCTTTAAATCGAAGCTGTATCGTAACACTATACCGGTACCATACCCTTATACCTTTACCGCTTTCAACCCCTGCTCTGAGGAATTGTTCGGATTAATCCAAGCCGCCAAATTTCGTGAACGCACTACACGGCAAACGTCTCGATACCATCCACACCATCTGGATGCTTGGCGGTCCACCACTGTACGTTTCACAAGGAGTTTTCTTCCACGTACAACCTCTCTGTGGAATAGTTTACCACCGGCGACTTTTCCGGACCGATAGGACCTGGGGACCTTCAAGAAAAGAGCTTACTCCTTTCTAAAGGGCCGGCAACGCACCCGCAATTCTCCTGGTGTTGCGGTATATCATGGGCGGTGGTAGTCACTTAACATCAGGTGAGCCGCATGCTCGTTTGCCCCCTCTTCTATAAAAAAAATGCTCAATGACCTCAATGGTGTCTCCCAACGGATAGGTCTTAAGATGAACATGGACAAAACAAAGATCATGTTTAATGTCCATGTCACACCAATGCCGGTGTGCTCATGCGCGGGCGTCTAGCGGCACTTCAGGAACATTACAAAATATCTATATCTAACTACGCTAAGTTTTATCATTGTGACTTTGGAATATAATCTGAAGCTCTGCTCAACCTACTATGAATATTGTACTAGTGTGACCCGTGTGTAAGGTTATACATTTTTTGGGTTAATAAATAGATATTTAGTTGGGTCCATAATGCCCTAAATAGTTTTATAACGTATAAAAATTTATCTCTATTTTTATCAAAATTTTTGAAGTCTTATTATAACAATATACTTACTTCTTAGACGTCACTATGTAATACTCAGTAAAATGAACTTTTCGGTTTTAGTTTATGGCCTATGGTTTCAATTTATATAATCTTCTAGCCTTCATAATAATAACTTTTATTTATTATAACGCATCTATTAGTTATTTACACGTTTAAAGTTTTTTTTGATTGATGAGTAATTAAATATCTAAGTTAATTTACTTATAAAACACACCACATAATTTTACTAAAAATCTTGTTTATAAATATATAATAAGTTTTCTAATTTAGTATAATTTTATTTATACATATTATTGGTATAAATTACTTTTAATTAAAATAATTGATTTAATTTTTAACTGTTTAACTAATATAATAAACTGTGATACATAATGTTAAAACATTCTCAATTTTTAGAGGCGGCAACCCAGCTGATTTACATGGGCGACAGAACAGGGACGTAATAAATCGGTGTCGCCTTGGAAATAATATTGATATTTCAGGATTAAAAATAAGGTACGTTATTCTTTTTTAAATTGTTTTTATTAAGTATTTAAGGTTTCTTTATTAAAAACAACACAACGCATGTTTCAGAGTGTTTTGACACATGGCATAGATGTTGATATTTTGTTTATATTTCAGGATGGAAAATATTCTTGTTTGTTAAGTAGAACCAAATGCTGCAACAAATAGATTCAGAGTTAAAAAATGACTGGATACCGATATCAGACATATTCAGGCTATTGCTGTCATGAGCGCTAAAGATTTGAGAACTGATTCTGCTCTGGGTGCACATATTAACAACGATGGGAGCACAAAGTATCCCCAGAGCCAGAGTGGCAATGCACTTCAAAATAATGCAATTAAAGCATGTCCAGACGTTGGAACAAACCCTTTGGTTAAAGTGGATGTACAGACCTCGCGGCCGTGTGCTATAATAGGACCTGATCGTGTGTTGCCATCGCCTACTTCGAATGATGGCTTCATAAAAAAGGTGCCAGTTGAATGGCCCTGCTCTGACAACATGTACCGTCAACCTCCAGAGTATTCACAAAAGATTTCTGAATATCAGCCAACTAGAAATATATCTCCTCGACAAACATTTCAAGAAAACATGCAAAGAATTATGGTGTCACCCTACAGTTCCATGAAAATGAATGATGATACAAATTTTGCTCCTGATAGAAGTGTTACAATGTTAAAAAAATTAAATATACCTTTGGATGGAAAATTTTGTGATGTGCCTTATACAGTTAACCATCAATGTAATGAACAAAAAAGTGCTCGAGTTATTGATATGCCTGTGTCTAACACAAATTCAGGAATGACTCAAAGTGTACCACATGGATGGCCGACAACTAATGTAAATATCCGACCTTTAAGACCTTACGGTGTTTCTGATCTTTATCAATATTCTAATTATCCCAGTTGTGCTGGTCCAAGATCAATGCCAATGCCAATCATCAGACCTCATCAAACAGGTCATGATGTATCTGGTCGAATGTATCCTGAAAGATATTATCAAGAAGCAAATGTTCGTTTCAGACCATACCCACCATCAAAAGAAAGGTATCCACATGGCAGGTATGACTATATCAATAATTATTCAAATACACTTCATCCGCCTTCCCCTTTTCCACCTCATACATTTGATTCACAGAAAGCAATACCAACTCATTCCTATCCTTTATATCCTCAAGTTCCACTAAAGTATATTGATAGGAGAATGGGTGAACCTATTATGGATGGTTATCAAAGGACAACCACACAAGCACCAAATCTTAACATAACATATCGAGGTCCTATAATTCATCCATCATATGGTACTTTGCCTGCAAACTGTATACAAAACAATATGTTTCCTTATCCATCAGACACTTCTCCCAAATCAGGGGCATCAAACAAATTACCTTATATTGTAGATTATGAAACACATCAAAATAAAAATGATGTAAGCCGTACACATTCTATGAAAAGTGAATTAGTATACTCAAACTATCCATCTCATAATATGCAATCTATACCTCAGCACTCATTTTACCGAAAAGAAAACTTACCATCCAAAAATTTTGAGAATATGCCACATTTTAGAAATTTAGATCAATTTGGTAATTTTCATAACCCATTATTACGACATTCAGTACATTTCTCCCCGAATGCTGTTGCAATGTCTCCATCAGATTCTAACACTAGCAATGATACTCAAATACACAGCGCAACTCAAGAAGATTGCGGTTATGTAAGTCAGTCATCTACAACTAGTGTAAGAAGTGTGGATTCACACACTAGTGGAATACCAATTGAACACCAGACATATCAATCATCTGATTATAGATATGGGTTTTTACCGAGGAATTTACAAATGCAAATCCCTAAAAACAGCAAAAATTCTAAAACAAAAAAAGACTTAGATGTAAGACAGTTTTTACAAATGTGGAATGAAGGGGACGATGAAACAAGTGAACAAAACAAAGATGAGAACATTTCAAAAGATTCCAATAATTTAAATAACATACCTAGTCACTATGAAACTGCAAATAAGCAGGAACAACTTTATGTTCTTGGCTTAGTGAATGTACCAAATGAAGAACTAGGCAAGTATGATCATATACAAAAAATTTCCAAATTACCAGAAAATATTAAGGGTTACAATAGTATTGAACTTTTAAACCAATTTGAAGAAGTAATTGAATCATCAAATATTAGAAATTTTAATTTAAATTCAAGAAGAGAATATGATAAACCGATTAAAAGTGCTATGTCGAGGCAAATGGTAAATGAGTCTCGGCCTATATCACCACTAGATGTTGAGGCTAAAATAAGCCAATCAGTTATTCATAAAGAAGTAGGATGTAATTTTGAAATAAAACCATGTAGTCCAAAAATGTTAAATGTTGAAATTGCCACACCTATACAGAGCTTATTAGACGAACGAATAATAGAAAAGGTATATAATCCGATTGTTACAAAACCTGCGTTGTTACAGAAAGCAAACACTGTTGAAAATAGGAATTTTCCTAATTCTCCAAATTATGAAAATTCTTCAAAAGAGGTTACCAATGTATCAAGTTGTACAATGGAAAATGTAAAGTATGCGAATGATAATTGCACTGTTGCAAGTAAAGAAAATTACAGTTTACAAGATTTAGAATATAATTCAAGTGTGTGTTTAGCTTCTTTGCCTAGACTTGATAATGATATTGAATTAAATTTTCCGGAAATAAATCAGCAATTTATGAATGCAAATAAAATAGAATCAGCAATAACACTTCCATCTGTAAAAGATTTACCTGTGTTAGATACGGAGCAAGTAGATAAAAAGTTTTATAAAGAAAAAATAGGACATGAAGGACAAATTTCTTCAAAAACTGAATCAGATAAAGAAGTTACAAAATTAAGTAAGTATCGGAAATTAAAGAAAACTGACTTTGAACAAAAAGAAAGTCATAACCAAACAAATACTTTTGTTAAAATGCAATTTAGAACAGACAGTGTCATTATTAAAAATCCAGATAAGAAAAAAGATCAAGATGGACCAAGCTCTATTGATAATGTCGAAAACATATATAAAAATTATTTGTGTGAACAAGCACCACAAGTAAATAACAATGAAGGGCAAAATTCGAACATACTAGAAGATACTGCACTTGATTTTAGTTTACATAAAAATGATACTGATTCAATAAAAGAATGCCATACAGAACAAAATCCTGTGAGTGAATCACTGCTTAATATAATAGATGAGGACTTAAATATTCCAGAAGCATATGAAACGTCTGAATTACAAATAATCCAAAATAACGATAAATCAAATGATATTAATGAAAATGTAAAACCTGGCAAACTTAGTGACAGTTACACTAGTGCAGAACTGTTTAATGAACTGAGTAAAGAAACTTCAAAAACTAGTTATGAAAATGTACATTCAGAGAGTAACGCGACTAAAACCATATGTGAAGGATTTTGTGAAGTAATTTCGTCTGAGCATAAACTGTGTCACAACACAGGCATTAACACTATAAATACATGTGATTCAACATTTAACAGTGCCCAAACGAATGATAAAGAATATCATTTACTCCCTAACATTACATGTAGCATAGAAGAAGCATCACAACACAGCCTAAGTACAATTTCTTCAGAAAGTCCTCATATAGATAAAGTTTTAGAAATCCATACAAATACAATTATTTGTGAGGGAAGTCATAACGAAAACAATTTGACTCATGAATTAAAAGTAAAAGTTTGTGATCAAATAGAATATAGTGAACTATGTCATAAAGAAATAAATAAAAATATTACGAATTCACCAGAAGATTCACAATCTATGTCTGATATTAACTGCACGAACAACGATCACAGTCAAAATGCAGATCTCCTGGTACAGACTATTCAAAATAAATCAGAACATACCAGTAAAACTAACGTAAAGTCACTGGATGTCAAAAATATAACTGGAAAAAGAATATCTGATAACAAAGATAATGCTGGTAAGACAAAAAACAATTTTCGCTCAAAAAAACGGTTATGTAGTGCTTCGGTACAGAACCTTATATTATTCAGTGAAGGGATATGTTTCAAAGAAAATGATTTTAAAAATCAATGTGAAAATTTGAGTATAAATAGCACCATTACATTATCCTTACAAAAAGGCAATATGAATAACTTAAACCTAGAAAAGTCATCTCCTCAAACAGAAAATGTTTGTGTAGAAAACCATGTAAATATGGATATAGTTAATATGAATACAAAAATTGGAATGAATGGAAATGTTTCAGATAATGTAAGTGAAGTTGACATCAGTACTAATTTGCTTAATGAACAGTTCAATTGTAAAAACAAAGAAAACTGTACAAAAAATAATCATGAAAACCCTCAAAACTTTGGCAATTCTTCAAACAACAATGTTAGCTGTAAAGATGAAAAAGTTGACTCGGTACAATCTGAATTGAAACATGATGTTTGTTATTTAAAAAATAGTGCAGATATAAACGTTGTGTGTAATACAATTTTGAAAAATGATCAGATTTGTGAAGATACAAAACTATTATCAAGTGAAATAAATTGTAACAATGTTGAAAAAAAAGGCAGTGATATGCTCGAGAAAGAATTTTTAAATGAACATAAACAAGTATTTACCAACAATCGAATACGATTGAAACGATCTTTATCAGATTCTGCTTTAAATATCTACAGCAGTGATGACCAAAAAAATGAAAATATCGATAACATATATGTGATTCCAAAAAAACGTAAAAAAATAAATCCATGTGAATTGATGGAACCAAACCTAATAGAAGCGAATTTGTGTAATATTATTCAGACAAATCGAAGAAACTCAATCTCTACTTTATACAATGAAAAAAATGTTTCATTTTGCATACTTATAGATAATTCTTGTGTTTTAACAGGAGAAAGTGAGGAATCGCAAAAAATCTGTTTAGCTGAAATATCTGAAGATGCATGTGATGACAGGGAATTAAAAGATAATAGTACATTTACATCCGAGAGTGTTATATTTGCAGATGAAATATCTGTAAGGGAAGATTTTAACACAAATACAAAAATTAATGAAAAAAATGATACACTTTCTAATGGATTTCTAACTCACTATACTGAGGATGAACATACTGAAGAAAAAATGTTTGGTGACACATGGATTGAAGATGTCGCATGTATAGAAACAGTGTTTAGTGACGATATTGCAGAAGATGTTGTGCTTGATGCGCCATTATCTCCAAACGATAACAACGTATTTGGATGTGAAGATATCAAAAATGAATCATTATTATACCGTGACCACAACCATTTAGATAAAATTAAACATATTTATGGTAATGAAATGTGTAACGATGACGCAGAGCTTGTAGAAACATTATACAGAACACCGCAAATGGATGTCAAAAAAACTCTTGTTCGTAGAGAATCTCAATATTTAGATGAGAGCAGCCGTTATTACGATAATGATTCTTTAGAGAAAATACTGTCCGAATCAAATGATAAAGATCAATTGATACCTGGCGCAGAATGTAGTAGACTTAAAACTGATATTTTATGTTCTGATACAAATACGCAAGATGATAAAGAAAATTTAGAATTTGAATTACCTCCAAGTAGTACTGAAAGTTACAAAAACACATTAATTGATCCTGACAATGATGACAACTCACGTAAGTCTTCAGGTAATAATGATCACGAACCAACTCAATATGACATAGTACATTCATGTGAATCAAGTTGTGGCAATAATGCAATATCATATCAACAAAAAATTGAAAGCCCCAGATATTCTAATTCTAGTTCGCCTGAAGTGTCTTCCACAACTTCTGAAGAAAAAAGTTGCGGAATTTTACTAAAAATAACAAACTGTAATGGATCCATATCATCGCAAATAAACGACTTTGATACAAAAAACAAGAGAAAATATAGTTGTAAATTTTCGGAAAATAAGGATTTGAAAAATTACACTAACAACATATCTAACAAACGACCACTCATTACAAAAGCTGCGCAAAAATACATTCCACCTTTAAAAGAAACAATACGTGACCTCAAAGTAAAACTGCCTTTACCACAACATAGTCTAAATAAATTAAAAATATTAAAAATAACCAAAGAGAAACCAAAGCTTGATAAATGTCATAACAACAATCATAATTTGTTTAAACCGCACTTTCCAAAGAAGAATAAACCAAAATTTGAGGATGTTCTTAAAAGCATAGATGAAATCCAAATTAAAATGCATAGGGAAAAAAATAAAAAACAAAAGCATTCTATTCCAAAAGTAGTTATTAAAAAAAATGAAAATGGCGCTCACTATGCGAGTACGTCAAATGATGACACATTCAATCCTGACTTAACGGGTAGAAAATGGCAACCGTGGGTATTTATAGAAAAAAACTACTTCATTGACAAAATGGCTTTAAATAAAAAAGTAAAGGCTGTGTTCAGCCATAGAAAGAAAACATTTGTTTTAGCAGAAAAATTTCGAAAATATAAATCAGTTAGTGATTCGAAATTTGTTATATCTCATCAACCAAAGACAGAGGATATATCGTCAGGGAAACTAAAATACACAATACGATTAAAACAAAAATACTAGGGTAATTTGTTTAAGTTCCTTGGAACTAATAAATAAAATCCTTTAGCCATATTGGCTTATTCAACATCCCACCATTTGAAATGATTACATGTCAAAACATTCCTTCTATTCCATAGTTAACCATTTTAAATATTACCTGAATAATTAATAAGTATGTATAGTATTAAAGCCAAAATTGTATTGTGATTTTCAAAAAAAAAAACAGATGTTTACATACTGTATATTTTACTTACAGTGCAATCTGAAAAGATCTGTATTTTGTTATATTATTTCAAAGTTTATCTATAGTTTTTTTTCCATAGATCATTCCGATTAAAAAAATATTGCTTATAATTATTTCTTTATTACTTGCCTTTGCTCATCATTCCGTTGCTCATTTTAAATAATATTACAACTCAAACATTACTTGTATTTTGAGATAAATAAAATTTTAGAGTTCTTGTAAATTCATGTGATTTAAAGCCTTAGACGTAAAGATATTAAATTTGATATTCATATTTAAGCACTGATTTTTCAGTAATAGGAAAAATGGCAATGTTTTTAGTTTTCTTTTTTAAGAATTTCACAAGAGGCACTCGAAAAACTTTGTATATTTCATACTTGATTTCCTTACATATAGTTTTCTATTGTTTGTAATGTAACATAAATGTCTGTTACATAAAAAAAATTTTATTGTGACCATAAAAATGGTCAAATTTTGCTCACGTAATTTCTAAGCACACTATGGTTAAGTAATTGATGTACTATTAATTTAGTATAAAAGTACAAAGAGCACTATATTTATTGTAAGGTAAATAATACCTGTTAACTAAATATTTATACAAGTTTTGCTGATTTTTATGTGTAAAAACATTATAATCTTATATGAATATGCTATGTTCTTGAAAAGTAAAAGTAACCGTAATACTCACAAATTTCTATTATTTAAAAGAAGAATGTAGCTATTTATCCTTTTAAACGTAGAAAGCTACTAAACTCCACCGCTAATTGTTGCTAGCTGCCATTTATTTAGATTAACATGCTAATAGAAGAAAACCGTGTCTACTTTAATTTTTTTTAATTAAGTGCCTGTTTCTTATTTTTATTTCACACTACATGAGTTTATATAGTTAATAAGTGATTGTATCTATAACAAGTCCATTTTACTAAATACATGTGCAATATGTGTACAGTGTAGTGCCTTTGAACGCAAGCGTTCGTTATTCAAATTACATGTGTTTATTACACATTTAATGTATAACCTAAGTGGTTTGAATATAAAGATTGTTAGCTTTTCTATAAATTATGAAATATGTGTTGAATTGTTCCTAAATGTTTAAAGTCCAATTATTCATCAGTATTCGCGATTTTTGCACGGTCACAACCCAGAGACATTGTTTGTAATAAGTAACCATGTTCTGCGCAAAGTATGAAGGTTATACTTTCCATTGCGTTTTGTGTTCCGTGACTTTTATTTGTCGTTAAACGTCAACGAGTAGTGATTCGTTTCTATTCTTTATTTTCACAATTAAGATTTGATATACAAACAGTGGAATGCGTTGTCACACCAAAGGATTTCTAACAAAGTGTACTCGGTTTCTATTCTAAGTGTGTGTGTCTAAGTTTGTGATTTTTGCGAGTAATTAGATCATAATATATATAGACAAATAGAGCGATACAAGAACACTAAATGCGTTGTGAAGTACCGTTACAAAGTAATGGGATGTACTATTTTTATACCATGATATCGGCACTTTGTCTCCATAAATTGATAATTTATTTTGGCTATTATTTTGCAACAACACAACTGAACTATGATATATCGAGCGCCGTAACGCACTATTACAAAAAGTTCCCACTATTTCGGTTTATTTGATTCGGTTTTCTAATACAGTTTATCCGTATTAAACATTTAAAACATTTATAGGTTTTGTGAGTAGGTTTTCAAATACAGATCGGCGTGGCATATGGTTCTTAAAACCGATTTTTGTGAATTTTTTGTTAAGATACGGTTTTTCAACTACATGGAAAACCGTATAAAAACGTTTCGGTAATACGCAATGGGTAAGGCTTTTAGGGTCATACTTTTAAATTTGTGCGGACGCAATGCATTTTATACGTTATTGTAACCGTTTCTATAAAAACCGTGTACCTTTATGTGAAAAGGCTCTATCAGAGCGAATGAAGCCATTGGTATCAGCATGAAATAAAATAAACAGGTGGGTACATTTTTAACGAGCACTCCTTGCGCACGTATAAGCGCAAATATTTTTACGGTGTAGTATTTAGAAAAAATATCTTTACAGATATATTTTATCGGAAAACATAAAATGATCTCACACAAAAAGCGATCCCGTTTTGAATTTGTGCATGTCGTGCCTAAATCATGTAACTATATAATATATACTATTTTTATAATGTATACAGGGTGTTAATAAATATACCAAATATGTGCTTTTATCTTTTAGCAAGTGTTGCCTTCGTAGATAATTGTAAAGGAATAGTAGCTAAGTAATAGTTACTTTAATCGTATGATATGTATGTGTGAGTGGTTAATGGAAATTTTATTTATTATATGTAGATACATTTTATTGTACGTGTTAAGGGGGTTAAACTAAAGACAATTTTAATAGTTTTTAAGTGTAAAAAGTTATTATTTTACCTAAAAGATCAGTTCTTTTGTAATAGTTATTTGTTTTGTTAAGTCTATGATAACGTTGGCATGTTTATAAATTAAAAAAATTAACAAAGTAATGCTAAATAGATGCTTTGCATTTATTCTAGCATGTATTTTGTTAGGATTTTTAATATAAAAACCATAATAAATTATTTATTCAACATGCCTTATTTTGAGGCTCATTGTTTTTAAACATTTTCTCTTAATAAACTTTTCAAAGGTATTAACTTTTAATTTCTTCTTTGATTTTTAAATTTCGTGTATGTTTGTTAGGCACTGTTGACTGGTTTGTTAAGTTTAATTTTTCTGCACATCGTTGGCCATTCTTAAATATTAATATTTTAAGGCGGTTAAGAGCACTATTTAGTTAAGGGTAATGGAATAATTTTTATTTATAGTTTTCATAAGTAAATTGTTTTATCGTTTAACGCATATCTTTTATGCCAGTAACGCACGTGATAGTGTTTCGTGATAGACGTAATATGTAATTATTGTTAACCACACACTTGCTCTATATATTTGAATTCTATAACGTATTATACATATAAACAGTGCAGTGTGTGCGTGAAACTAAATATATTTTAATGGGTATATTGTTTATGAGTGGTACCTAGTTTTGAGAATTGTTCTAAAATTGACCAAATAAATGTGTTCCAAATAAAAATGCCTTATTTATTAAATCAACGTTTTTAATGATTTTTATTATTATACAGGTATGTTGACCTTGACTGCTTCTTGACGAATTGCACTTATGAGTTCTTGGTTGACGAGAAATACGAACCGGAGGCCAGCAATCTGTAAAATAATAAACGTACAAAAATACATTAGGTATTAATAATTCATAGTTCAAATATACGCATATTATTAATACAACTATAGTGCTTATGCGCAAAATTATTTAATTCTGAAGATAAAAGTTAACGTTAGCATTACATTCAAACGTCGTAAATACTTTTTAACGTGCTACAAACCTCAATAACGGTATTGTGATTGAGCTTGACTTTATTTCCTTGAAGCACAGGGCGACCGTCGACAAATATGGGTCTTTTTCCCTCCGAAGACATAAAGAAATCCCCACTATTACGCAGACGTATTGTGGCCTGCTTACGGGATACCTTTGCTGCAGGACCTTCCAAACTTAAGTCCACATCAATGCTATGGTCTCTTGTACTACGACCAACGGCAATCTGAATTAAAAAAAAATAGGTTACACAAAATACTAAAAGGTGCTGTGATAATATTTATGTGCTAACGTCACAAGGATCCTATTTTGATACATATGAGATGTAATCCGCTTTGCTGTGCCTATTGCTAGTTGGCCGACTAGAACTATTAATAAACTACGACATTTTCAGTTTGTTTGCTATTAAATTAAATTCATTCACCGTCAAAAAATTGACATATAGATATAGAATTTTACAAAAGTTCGAAATTGAATATAATTGGTATAAAAATATTTAAGTATGGTAAGATAAAATTTATTTAAATTAGATGTTTATTTTAAAACTAGCCGTTCCCCACGACTATCGCTCGCGTGTTATTTAGGGTTTTAGTATTTTTAGTAACACTAATTATTTTACTAAAATAAGTAGCCTAAGTTTACCAGTTATAACATCGGCTATCTGCCAGTGAAAGTCCCGTCAATATCGGTCCAGCCGTTTCGGAGATTAGCCAGAACAAACAGACAACATTTTAAAGAATTGTGTTTTTGTTATTAGTACTATATTATATACTTTCACATGCATTTTGTAAAAATGACACTGCAATGTCATTTTTTGTATAGATATAGATTATTTACACACTGATTTTCTAATGTATCGTGTAGAGGCGTTTTAAAATCAATAATAGTACATGAACAAACTTGCAGACCTGAAACAATTGTTTGAAATCCATACAAGAACTTGTTCCGTGCGGGATTCTTGTTCTTCGAACCCCGCAGCCAAAGGCTTATTATAGCTACTGCGTTACCGAGCCGAGCATTATATATACAATATATTATTACATATTGTTTATAAAGCATTTTATATATATAATGCACGTATTTGTAAATGATTAGACCACTAAACGATTATACCGATTTTGATAATTTCATTTGAGTAGGTCCCGTTGTCTAGATCCAGAAATCACCCACGCGAAGCTGGAGCGGATTTCTAGTGTATCATGGCAAAACAAAGTAATTTATTTTAAAAACAACGACGACAATACGTTTTATACTATTTTTACTACTTCCGTAACTATATACTGTATAGTACCCGATGTTGCAGCTGAACAGTATTCATTTTATCATAATTGGATACCAAAAAATACACAAATTTTTCAGCAAATGAAGTCAATGGTTTTCCTACTATGTAAAACCATTTTTTTGTGTTATTATCCCTAATCAGTATAATAAAACATGTATCTTATGATCCAGCAGTTAAATATCTACACTTTCGATCCTTAAACGAAATCAAATGTGATATTAAAAACATGTGTTGGTCGTTGTCACTTTATTCTGTGACTGTACTGATAAATACCTACTACTGCTATTATTGTATTACAAATAAGAACCCGTGTTGTTTGCTCGTTAATTCTACCGATAAGGTTATCAGCCTGAAACTCGTTCTCGAACTAACACGTAATGTCAGTCCACCGCCAATATTTCGGTGCAGACTGACAAAAACTTAGTTTGTAAATTGGTAAACATTCAAATGTTTATTATGTGGCCTGGAAGGTCCCGAGGTCAGAATACAATGAAGCAGTGTTATATGCATTTCGTACGAACGGGTTGAAATCGCCTTATTTAAAAATATGTAACTAGGTACCTACTCCAATTTATGTTTATTTACAGTGATAAAAAGTTTAACGGAGATACTATACATAGTTTTGCTACTTGTTTGTTTTAAAGTAGTGCTCATCAAAATTATCAAGGTGACGTCAATAAATAAATATTTGTTATTTATAAACCCAGTATCACTGTAAGTTTTGTTACACATAAATGCATATACAGGGTTATTGGGAACTCGACAACTTCCTGCCAGGGCGTGATAGGGGAGTCAAAATGCTACAAATTTGATCCCCATTTGTATGGCCGAAAAAACAGATATACGGATTTTAAAGATTTTTCAATAATTACCCAGAATTTCGTATTAAATTCTAATATAAAACGTTTTTTAATGCTTTCTTTTAAGTTTATTTATTTTCTTGAAGCTTTAACCAAGCGAATACAATCATAAAAAGTACAAAAAATATTCACAATGAAAAATTATGGGTCTTAATAGATCTTTTCTTTTTTTACACTTTATGTATCATAAAATGTAACGTACTGTTACGAGCTTAGGGTTCGTGACAATAAAAACTGCCGATTGAGTTACCAAAATTGACACTTTAATTACCGCCACTAATTAAAATTCAAAACACACTAATAATTAATCACACTAAACACTTTATTTCGCTCCGAAGTCTTCGCTTGTGTCGCCAATTCGATACTCCCCGGTCGCGCTCCTTTCCTTTTTTCACCTTTCCCACCGAAAACATCTAGAATGTTCGAGTAGAATATCGAAAGATCTAGCAAAGAATCCTCCAGAAAGCTCTCGCCACTCGACACTAGATGGCGCTAGTGGAAATGTTACAGAAAGATCTTGACAGTCTTATTTCTGCTACTTTATACTAGATGACGCTAATAATCACCCGCCATATACCGACCATTAATTATGGCGCGCAACAGTGCCTTAAAAATACTTTGGCATGAGAAAAAATTTAAAAATATGCCTATTTAATCAGCTATCCAAAAAGGTAATAATATCCCGGTGAAGTCAATGAATAACATAATAATAAAAGGGACTTTTATTTAACTCAGGTAGAGAACGGCAAAAAATGATTACCCTTAGGAACGAGCTTGCACAATTTTAGTCACTTGGCGCCTGATTGGTTGTTGACAACTATTCAAAAAGCAGGCGGCCATTTTAAATTGAGTCGTAGCTCGTAACGATGCTCGTTAGTTAGTTTCGACTATCGCTGCGCAAGCAAGTTTTTAAACTTCTTTCCAATAAACTCTCATCGTTATCTCATCATTCATTTGTTTTGTTTTGTTTGTTTTCAGTCGTTATCGTTATTTATTGCTGTTGCCGTTATCTGTTACTGACTGTTCATTGTTACTGTTTTTGTGTGTGGAAGTTTTAATGGCGTCATATTCTAATAAAGAATATGCCGACATCATGTACTGTTATGGTTTTGCTGACGACAACATTGCTGGAGCTTGTAGAGAATATCAACGTCGCTCTCGTTATCACCGGCTTCCCCACGTTTTCTGTCTTCGGAGCTACCTATTGACGACTAAGTGAAAGCGGCACTATTCACCGAAATCAAGTGGATACTGGCATACCACGAGCCACGACGTTTTACGGTTGACGATAAAAAACAATTATGGAACATTTTATTGACGGCCCTAACTTCTCAACTAAATTTTTTTTTCAACTTGACCGCATCTAGCGCAGAGCGGCTCGAATCGTCGACGACCAAGTGCTTTCCGATCGGTTCGATTCACTGGCGCTGCGAAGAGATGTTGCATTTTATTGCATTTTCTATCACATCTACCACGGGGAGTGGTCTGAGGTTCGGATTAACTCCAGTCGCCAAATTTCCTTCTTTTTCTTCATTTCCTTCTACCGATACCATTCACACCATCTGGTTGCTTGACTGTCCACCACTGTACGTTTCACTAGGAGTTTTCTTCCGCGTACGACCTCTCAGTGGAATAGTTTACCACCAGCGATTTTTCCGGACCGATACGACCTACGATTCCGGACCGATATGGATCTTCAAGAAAAGAGCTTACTCCTTTCTAAAAAGCCGACAACGCTTTTGGGTAATGCAACTGTAGTATACCACTCAGAGTCAACTGACCTAAATTTTTTCCAGCATTGACGTCGACAAATGTCCGCTCCGCGGAAAAAAACTTGCTACCATTTTTTGCCGACGTTGCGAGGTTTTGCAGTTTTGTCGGTAACTGTCCTTCTGAGTATAACAATAATAATAAGTTTCCTAAGGTTCCTATGGACCAGTGTACCACAGATTGGTTCCTAAGGACCAGGGTCACACAGATTGGTTCCTAAGGACCAGGGGATACCATAGATTGGTTCCTAAGGACCAGCGTACCATAGATTGGTTCCTAAGGACCAGCGTACCACAGATTGGTTCCTAAGGACCAGGGTACCACAGATTGGTTCCTAAGGACCAGGGTACGACAGATTGGTTTTAAGGACCAGCGTACCACAGATTGGTTCCTAAGGACCAGGGTACCACAGATTGGTTCCTAAGGACCAGTGTACCACAGATTGGTTCCTAAGGACCAGGGTACCACAGATTGGTTCCTAAGGACCAGGGTACCACAGATTGGTTCCTAAGGACCAGTGTACCACAGATTGGTTCCTAAGGACCAGGGTACCACAGATTGGTTCCTAAGAACCAGGGGATACCATAGATCAGTTCCTAAGGACCAGCGTACCACAGATTGGTTCCTAAGGACCAGGGTACCACAGATTGGTTCCTAAGGACTAGTGTACCACAGATTGGTTCCTAAGGACCAGGGTACCACAGATTGGTGCCTAAGGACCAGGGTACCACAGATTGGTTCCTAAGGACCAGGGTACCACAGATTGGTTCCTAAGGACCAGCGTACCACAGATTGGTTTCTAAGGACCAGCGTACCACAGATTGGTTCCTAAGGACCAGGGTACCACAGATTGGTTCCTAAGGACCAGGGTACCACAGATTGATTCCTAAGGATCAGGGTACCACAGATTGGTTCCTAAGGACCAGGGTACCACAGATTGGTTCCTAAGGACCAGGGTACCACAGATTGGTTGCTAAGGACCAGGGTACCACAGATTGGTTCCTAAGGACCGGGGTACCACAGATTAGTTCCTAAGGACTAGTGTACCACAGATTGGTTCCTAAGGACTAGTGTACCACAGATTGGTTCCTAAGGACCAGGGTACCACAGATTGGTTCCTAAGGACCAGGGTACCACAGATTGGTTCCTAAGGACCAGGGTACCACAGATTGGTTTCTAAGGACCAGGGTACCACAGACCGGAGCAAATACCATCCCATCACATGTCTACCGACCACATACAAGACACTAACATCCATTTTGAGCGCGAGTCTCACTCGTCACAAATCTAGGATTTTGTTTCGCTAAGACAGTGCGATGTACTATCTAGAGCTGCATCTGCTAAGTGAGGTTGTTCTCGAACACTAGCAACACTAATAAGTAAAAGAAATATCAAAATATACACACATTATGTTATGAACAGCTTACGAACAATAATGTGGAAAGAGAGCTATTTAATTTTTACCGTTTCATGGCAAAGTTATTTAGATGTAAAAGGTTAAATCTATTATCTATTCCGTAGGTAGTTACAATTTATTAGATTGGTTTTCAGGGTAATATGGAAATAAAATTCATCTATTGTGGCCAAAAATTCAAAGATATTATACCTAAAAATTGTTCCACGCAATCTCAATGGATTATACACAAAAACATCACGAACTCTGAAATCAGTGCAGATGGGGCTAAAAGTCCTAAAATACATAAAATTAAAAGATATCTACCAATGACAAAATAATCTGTGTGCTTACCAAGTTGAATTGTTTATACAATTCAGGACAGTTCGGTGCAAGCAACGCAACGTACCCTTATTCATGTATTTAATTAAACATTAAGCTATCAAATAGCTATATGTACTTGTTTCGTAAGTTGTACGTAGGTAGCTACATAAACAGTTATCGAGTTAAAGGCAAACGGTCAAACGTTAAAATGTACAGTTTTATGCAAAAATAAGAAAAAATAATAATACGTACAAAACCAAGTTTTTGGATTTAAAACAACCTTTATAAAGCCGGGTGCACATTTGTTGACATTTTGACGTATCTTGATCACACATCACCTAATGAATTTAGGTTTTCTCCTGTATCGTGGAGGCGTTTCACATATGTAAATTACACATGGACTATTATTCAGACCTGGTGCAATAATTTTTTAGGCATTAGGTCCTTATTCCGTGCGGAATTTCAACCCGTGACCCGCAGTACCTACAAAATATTTAGTAATTGTGCTATTAATCTTGAGGGCGGGTTTGCTTCTCGCCGGACGATCCTGATTGCTGATTCTGTCGCTGATGTGGTACTTCATGGTATAGAACTTTTTATCCCATCTTATGTGGTGTCCGTCGGAGGCAGAATCCCAGACACGGTTTGGTCGCTCTTGGAAAAAAGCATTGCGCTACAAGCATGCGTGCTACCGGGCCCGGGCAGACGCCTCAACGTCCCGGGATGTCCTTCAGGTCCTTCAAAAGAGTCATTACCAAGGCAAGGTCAGCGCGCATCGGCAGAATTAGCGAGAAACTTCTGGTCTCTCAAAGTCTCTCCAAAGCTGTCCAAGGGAACTTCTGTCAGCCATCTCCCCCATCTCTGCACAGGGAGCACGACTCACTGACCAATGCCGCAAAGGAAAAAGCCGATCTGTAGCCTTTTCGTCCAACTTTTACTCTCGATGACGGGGTAACACACCAACGACCATCCCGCAGTGTGAGTGCTCCATGCCGGATGTGCGAAAGCGATCGGTTCGCAAAGCACTCCTCTCCTTGGACGTCAACAAGTTGAGTGGGCCTGATGAAGTTCTTTCCATTGTGCTGAAGACGTGTACTCCCGAGTTGACACCGGTTTTAACACGACTTTTCCGGTACGCTTACTCCAGGCGTAGTCCCGAATTCATGGAAAACAGCTCTAGTGCACCCGATCCATAAACAGGCGACTGCTCAAACCCGTACAACTACAGGCCTGCCATCGCCATCACCTTGTTCTCAAAAATAATAGTATCCAAAATAAAGTGCCAGCTCATGAGGTACCTTGAGAATCACCAGCCGATCTTCTTATGGGGTTCCCGAGAAATTGTGCAAGTGGATCACCAATTTTCTTGCTGATCGGAGCATCAAGTTCGTAGTAGATGGTGCATTTTCCAATTACAATCCTATCAATGCTTGTGTTTCACAAGGCTGTGTGCCGCCACCTACGCTGTTGCTTCTACATGTTGTGACGGCCCGTTATTATTATTAATAATTAAAAAATAATTTCTATACAAATCCGCCAAAAATTATCTTTGAAGAAATATATTAAACAATAAAAACACGTTAATAAGCATAAATTTAAAATAAATTCAGTTAGCATCGGTATCCTCGGAATCGTCATATCGAATGATGTGCATGTGGAAACTTTTTTGTTCAATATATATTATAAACAATACTTATTGAAAGTCAATTTTTTCATTTACCACTGGTTTGCAAAAAACCTATGTCCTGGGAAGAACCAGCAAGAAACCCAGCGGGACTATTTTTTTTTTCAAATAATAGCTTACAATCATGTTTACAATTAACAACACAAGACAAATTAAAAATAGCTTGGTAGCGATCACCCTTCCCAGGGGTTATTATCATCCATAAATTCCTTAATATTATAATTACCCTTTTTATACAAACTTAGTTTAATAACATTTTTGAACTTTGCGTATGACAAATTTTGTATATTTTCTGGGATTTTGTTGTAAAAGCGTATACATCGCCCCAAGAATGAATTACTGACTCAGTGCAGTCGAGTAACTGGTACTACTACTAGCTTGTGTCTGTTCCTAGTATTTACAGAATGAATATCACTTATTTTTGCAAAACTACGTTTGTTCTTGTGTACGTACATTACATTTTCATAAATGTATTGAGAGGCCAGAGTTAATATATTAATTTCCTTAAATTTTTGTCTCAGTGACTCTCGGTTTTAAATTATATATTGCTCTAATGGCTCTCTTCTGTAAAATAAATATAATTTCAGTGTCAGTCGCGTGTTCCCATAGCAAAATACCATACGATATGATGTTATGGAAATAACTAAAGTAAACTATTCTAGCTGTTTCAAAACTGGTGAGTTCTAATCTTTTTTACAGCATATGCTGCAGAACTAAGTCTGCTAGCTAGTTTTGATATATGTGGGAGCCATTGAAGCTTTGCGTCTAGTGTGATTCCAAGAAAAATAGTGGTATCAACAAGACTCAGTTCTTCCCCATTTAAAATGACATTCGTATTAACATGTTTGACATTAGGAGTTACGAATTTCATACATTTAGTTTTAGTACAATTTAAATGCAAATTATTAACATTAAACCAATTGACTAACTTAGCTATAGCATTATTTACTTCGTCGTAATTTAATAACTGTCGTTTTAATTTGAAAATTAATGAAGTATCATCAGCAAATAATACTATATCATGGTTATCTCCTACTATGTACGGTAAGTCATTAATATATACCAGAAACAGAAAGGGGTCAAGAATTGAGCTCTGAGGCACGCCTATTTGTACAGTCGACCCGGAAGAACTCATACTATTAATGACAACTTTTTGCGCTCTGTCACTTAAATATGAAATAATTAATTTAAGAGCATCACTTCTTACACCGTAGTGTTGAAGTTTCCTGATTAATGTTTCATGGTGAACACAATCGAAGGCCTTGGATAGGTCACAGAATATACCCAAAGCATCCTGTGTTCTCCCATGCATTAAAGATATATTTAATAAGCTCAACATCAGCATCAGTTGTCGAGCGACCCCTTGTTAAACCGAATTGATTTTTATGAAGTAAATTATTTACATTAAAAAAAATTACATTTGATCAAGAATAATTTTTTCAAAAATTTTACTAAGTGTTGGCAGTACAGAAATAGGTCTAAAATTAGCGGGGTCCAATGTACTGCCAGATTTAAATAAAGGTATTACTTTACTATGCTTCATTAAATCAGGAAACACACCAGATTTGATACTAGTATTAAAAATAATAGATAGTTGAGGTGCGATTGCATCTATTATAGACGCAATAACTTTAACGGAAATCCCCCACAGATCGGCGGTTTTCTTAATATCAATAGTCTTAAAATATTTAAGAATGTCTTTTGATGACACTTTATGAAATGTAAAACTTTTGTACATGCATTTACATTTTGTTTACATAAGTAATGATTCGGCGACGGCAGGAGAAGAATTCAGTGACTTAGCGGTTAAGATAGGAATATCAGTAAAATATTTCTCGAAAACCATTGCAACGTCCTGGTCTGATTCAGTTAATTTATTGTTAAAACTTAACTGATAGTTCGAATTGCGAGAGTTAACCTTACCAGTTTCACTATTAATTATTATACTCCATGTCATTTTAATTTTATTAGAAGCCGTCTTTATTTTGTTGCTCAAATACAATGACTTGGCTATGGAGCACACTCTTTTAAATATTTTGGAATATTTTTTACATATTCCCTAAATTCGACGCTAGGATTATATGACCTTTCATTGTAAAGTTCATATAACCTTTGTCTACTCTTATGGACTCCTACTGTCGCCCACTCATTTAATGCCTTGCGATTGTTCAAGGAGAATATTTTAGAAGTAAAAGTATTATTAAATTCATTGCAAATAAGCTTAAATAATGTTCTATACAAAAAATCTGTATTATTTTGGTATGAAAGTGACGGAAGTTTTTTTACTATGTTGCTTCTAAACTTCTCCAAGCGACGTGCATTTACTGGAACAAATACTACTTTTTATTTACTTGCTTTTTGTGAACATAAGGTAACGAAACTAATTGTCCACAGTGTTCAGAGCAAAATTTTTGAATAATACATTTATTGAACGGCTTAACATTTGTAAAAATGTAATCTATACATGTTCCACTAGATTCAGCAATACGCGTTGGCTCCAAAAATAAATTAAAAAGACCATAAGATTTAAACAATGATCTTAATTTAATATTGGTGGAGGAAGCTTCTAGGAGATTGATATTAAAGTCTCCACATATTACAACAGATTTATTCTGTTTATTAAGCTTAGCAAAAACTTCCTAAAATTTTTTTCAAAAGTATCATATAAAGAACATGGGGGTCTGTAAACGCTCACAACAATGAGGTGCTCAAACTCAACACATGCCATTTCTACAGTTCGCTCAACAGAGAGGCTCACAATATCTTTACGTTCTTTACATGATAATAATTTACTAACTAAAATTGAGGACCACCTGGTGATTACTGAAGTTAAACATTAAATTATTAGCTTTTAACCAATGTTCAGTAATACATAAAATATGAATATTGTTGCTATTTAAGAACAATTCAATTTCTAGCTCTTTGGCTATCATGCCTTGTATATTCTGATGCACCAGATGTAAACAATTTTTATTATCATTCGGTGGAGTTATACAATTGCAACTATTAAGGATTTGTAAGCTACATTCCAAATTATTTAAAATATTATAACTGCTAGAGATTACCTGTATTGTCTCATTTTCTAATTTAAATTACTTGGAACGGGTTCCAAATTGCATGTCACGTCATTATGCTGTTCAATAGGAGCAGATGTCTGGGTAGCCAAGTCCTTGGCTGAGTTAATATATAAATAATAAGATAGCACATTTGCTATCTATCTTAAATTATATTTAGATAGGTAATACCAAGTAGTCAAAAATTTCTTGCCTCTTCTCCCAACAAGAATTATTAATGTGCTATTAGGACAAAACTTACTAGTTAAAACTTTATTCATTATATGACTAAAGGATGCTCCAGGCATACAATAATTACTAATCACTTGTCCTTTTAAATTGTTATTTAACATCATGCCCAAATTTTTACCTATGTCATCACAATACATAATAACTTTGTTTTTTAATATTTAAATTACTTTTTAAGTTTTTATTCTTCTTTATGGCACCGTCATAGAGTGTGGGTGACAATAAGGAGTCATTACTATTTACACATATTGTCAGCGAAGAAAATGATATGGAGCTCTGATTCTCACTCTGATGTTTTATTAATGAGTCAAAGCGCTCCTCATTGTATTTACATGACTTTACCAGATCATTCATGGCCAATATGCAGTGGCGTAGCTACCTAGGGGCTAGGCGGGGCAGCGCCCCGGGGCCCTCAAGCTCAGGGGCCCCCGAATCCTTAGCAGAAAATCTCGATCGAACCGAACTTTTAAAAATTTCTCCCATTTTCAAAGTAAATATGACAGGTTGCAAACCCGACTTTAATCATGGCAACTCAGTTTAGAGAACTTCGAAAGTTATACATAGGGAATTCCCCTAAATTCTTTCTGTGGGTTAGCGGTGTTGTCAATTTGACGGATAGCGATATCTACGTTTTATTATTGATCGATGTGCGTGTTATTGTGAATTCGAGTCAAGATTTTTTTTCGAGAATAGTTAAAAAATTAATGCTGTATCAGGAGTAAGTAAGCTAATGTCAATAAACTTTTTAGTACTGGTCAATATAGTAGTTCAATTTTATTTGATTTTAGTACCACTCATATTGATTTCCGTTACGTCAATAAATCATGTCAGATCTATAGATTTGGCTACTCACTGTATAATGCGAAATATCGTGAAAAAAATTCAGGTCACCTGAAGTAGGTGCATTAATACAGGCCCGCGCGCGAGGAGATCGTTCTTGGTCTCCACCTTTAAATTTGGTAACACTAACGGCGGTAAAATGTTCGCCGGGGATTCCCCAACGACGTCTTGTAGCGTATCATTACGTTTCTCCTTTCTTTTACTTTTAACGTCGTCGGTGAATAGTGAGCACAATCTAATATAAATATTGCATAAATAAATTAGAAAACTAATATTATGAACAAAAAGAAGAAATCCAGTGGTGCATTTAAATGCAGAAAACGACAAGAAAGAGAAGATAGTATACAAAAATTTCCCAAAATTGATAAGTTTTTTCTGCAAGTACTTCTGGATAAAATATTTATATTGATAGTGACTCAAATAATGTGGTAACTGCAGTGTTGGTTGAGAAGCCTACTGAAGATTCGACAATTATTTCAGTTGGAGATACCTCCACCGCCGATCATGTTGATGATGTTTGCATGGCACATATAATAGCGGAGGATTTGGAGGAACTACAGACCTCTACATTTTCTGAAAATGTGTACGATAAATCTTCTTATGACTTGGGAAACTTCACGAACAAAATATTAAGTGATAACGAAAAACGTCAAATTCTTGATATGGGGCCTTTACAGCCTTTAGGACCTTTTCCAACTGACATCAACCAGAACAATAGGTGTTTTTCAAAATCGTACTACGTTTCAAGTTCAAAACACGAACAAGTTAATCGCTTCTGCTTGTGTTATTCCAAAATACTAGACGCTGCATATTGTCAACCCTGCTGGTAATTTGCTTCACAAAGGAATAATGTTTGGCCTAACGCGGAGTACGTACATTGTGCCACTCATAATTTAAATTTGGTGATAAATGATGCCGTTGGCAGATTGTGTGGAAATACAGTTTTTTTTTTAGCAACGTTGCAAGATTTGTATAACTTTTTCGGAAATATTATCAAACTTTGGGATCTACTGTCAAAATTCGCTGGCGAATGTAGTGAAGCAGAGTATCAAAAAAAAAAATGCTAAATTTCGAGTTCGTGTTGCTTTGCGAATTCATGCACAGTATATTGAATGACATCAATTATGCATTTTATACGTGGTAGAGCCATGCTGCAGATATATCAGTAGTATAGTTGTAGCACAAATGGGTCGGTTCCACCGGGGAAGGACCACGTTCTTACAGAATACCAGCGTAAAATAGTAGCTTAATGCTGCTGTGTTTCGTATGGTATGTGTAGAGAACCGGAGACCCTTTTTACTGGAATCGAGGCATTCCATCTTAGACCTCACGGGTAACAACGCATTAGTATTTTGATTTGTATTCGAGGATAGATGTAGATGTCTGTGGGCCACAGCAACCACTTACCATCAGGTGGATTGTGTGCTCGATTGTCACCCTATCCTATAAAAAAATGCATCCGAAACTTTACAAAAATGCGACATCAATTTGGGCGAGGCAAGTAAAGCTTTAGCAGAGACTACAGCAAAGTTGCAAATTTGTAGAAATGATTTCGAACTATTCAAGTGCAGGCCAGTGAAACTACAAGAAAATACGGTATAGATCCCCTTTTTCAAAAAAAATGCAAAGGAAAGTTAAAAAGCATTTTGATGAATTAGCTGCCGATCACTGATTTCCAAATAGAAAAGAAATATTTAAAATTGAGATTTTCAATAATGTACGAGACCCATTAATAGCTCAATTAATGCCTACACGTTCTACTCGTATGCGTGCAGTCTGTCGAATATTCGATTTTCTTACACCAACATTTTTATTACATGTTGATGAAACAACTTTATTAGAAGTGTGACGAATTCTAAAGAAAATATTCAGATATAATAGGCCCTAGCTTTTCACTTCAATATATTAATATTTACCACCTAGTTTTACCTCAATTAAGTCAAGCATGGACTGTTCACCAATTATGTAAGGAAATAATAAGCAAATATGGAGTGCTAGATTGTGACCTAACGGAAGTATTTACAGCAAAGATATTATTCTTTACAATTCTTATTTAGCAAATTAAAAAAAAGAAATGGTATGGGCCAAACTCGACTCCGACATTTATCGCTAATAACAATTGGAAACGAAACCGCATCATGCCTGGATTTAAAACCGAAGTCATTGATACTTCTGTGAAAAGAGGCTAGGAAAAGATTGTAAATATAATTGCTATTTAGTCAGTTGGTAGGTCCGACCTTTATATAATAAGCCTTTGAATCTTTTATATTACATTTTATTGCTCAATACATCCACTAAGTATTAACTGTAATTTATGTTGTTACTGCTTAATATTTTATTAACTGCCTGCAGCACGAAAAAGAGCTGATGATAAAGTAAGCTTAGCGTTTTTAAAGTATTTGTATATTTAATATTTTTACTTGATAAAACCTAACCAGTCTAGACAGCAGTGGGGCCCCATTTATTGATTTGCCCCAGGGGTGCCTGCCAATATGTGTTCTTTTATCTCAACCTGAGCCGATGCATATTTATTTGAGATAATTTGTAAGGAGTTTTTAAGCGACAAAACTTCTGAATTGAGACACTATTTCAGTCTCATAACAGTTTTTCATATTTTCCACCTCAATTGAATATAATTTAAGTTTATTAATTAATTCATGCTTTTCCTTACATATATTTACATAATTTTTTATATTAATTTTAGTTTTAATTAATTTTTGCACTTTCTTAACATATTTGTTAATTTTTAGATATTTCTTTGATTTCTTCTACAGCATGTAACCCTTTCTGCTGTTCTTGATGTGACAAAATCATCACCAGTCAAATCGATTGTTGTGGAGGGATGCAATGTTTTTGAAGATTTACATTCTATGAGCTCATTGAACAGACTTTGAGTTTGGGAGACTTTCAATTCATCTGAGTATTGTTTTAATTGCACAATCTGCTCTTTAGCCTCATTTAACTATAACTGCAATGCAGCAATTAATCTGAGGGATTCCTCATATTCCTTGCTGCATCGTTATATCTTACTGTATTTCGTGGTCACTCGGAAGGGACAGCGAAATTGGCCTCAAAAAGCTTGGAGTGCTCAGCAGAAAGGGACAGTATTTCATGCCGGCATATCGCTAGCAACTTCACAAGGCACAAATTCTGCTTCACATAGAATGCTGTTAAGGAGCTGGCACTGGGGTGCCCCAGCCGAGAGATTAGCTCTGGGCTGGGGCACCCGTCGACGACCGAGTCCTTTTTGATCGAAAGCTGACTATGGGAAATGCCAGACAAATTTTCTGGCTTTTGATTGGTACGCAACATCTACGGTAGACGCAAAATAACCAGCCCGGCGACGGCGAGCAGCGTCAAAAGTGCGAGAAGTCTTGTGTTGCGATTGCCAATCCATCTGCCTAGTGTGGCAATGAAGGAATTATACGACCCGATAAAGAAAAAGACAATAGGAAAAAGCTAAAGCTGATTTGAGGGTATTGTTAGTATATGAAAGAGAGAATTAAAAGAAAAGAAATATTAGCACGCTTAAAATTTTGACTTTGTGTTATATTAGTTTTATAACATAATTATATTAGTAACTTAAATAGTAATAACGTTGATTAACATTAACTTTACTTGATTATTGTACCTATAACCATCTCGATCTCAATCCTGCAAAATGCTCAGTTGTTACATTTAGCCGTAAACCCAATAAATTGCTGTACGATTACCAGATTCGAGGCCAATCGTTGTCCAGAGATTGCTCCGTGCGCGACTTGGGAGTTATACACGACTCGAAACTTCTATTCGATAAACATATCGAAAATATCATTGGCCGGTCTGCCAGAGCCTTAGGGTTTGTGATGCGCTGCTCTAAAAACTTTAAACAAATTAAAACATTGAAAATTTTGTATTGTTGTTACGTAAGAAGTATTTTGGAATATGCATCACAGATATGGAACCCTCAATATAAAACCTATATATCTCGAATTGAACGTATCCAGATGAAATTCATTAAACACCTTTGCTACCGAGTAAATGACCACTACAACTCTAACCTCTACCATGATAAGTGTAGAAAGTTCCACCTCTTACCACTTGAAATGCGAAGGCAAATAGCAGATATTACCTTTCTGCTTAAGATAGCTTCAAGCGAGATCGACTGTCCAGATCTACTTGAGAAGTTAAATATCAAAATTCCAAAAAATGTTAGACGAAAGGTCCCACTATCACTACCCGCAGCAAAGACTAATTATAGGCAGAATAGTTATATGTACCGTGCGAGCAAGAATTTTAATATTGTATCTCAATTGTTTAACTTAGACCTATTCAACACAAGTATCATTTCGGCGAGACGAGTTCTGAGTAAGCCTTTTTTCAATTCCAGCTGATGATCTTTCTCATTTCTTTTTATTTTATTTTATTTTTTATATTTTTTGCTTTTGTTAATCTGTAATGTTTAGTTATTTAATGCACGATGTTACTTAGCTAAGCTTACAGTTGGTGCGACAGTGTCCTATTAGCTGTCGGTAACTCATCGCATGCAATTATTTATATAGTGCCACTATTTTCGAAAACCCATAAATGGTTTCCTATTGTTTAATTGTTTTCTACCTACTCTGTTTTTTGTTAACCGAGGGATTTCCGATTAAATAAATAAATAAATAAATAAATTAACTCTAATAATAAATTGTGCAGAATAGTTTTTAGAGTAAACAGATAGGATATCATTCATATAGAATAGAGGCGCGACGAATCGTGTCTCATTACAGATTCACAGAAAACCAGCTGTCTCGGCAAATCTAAATGCAGCGAAACGACGCGACTGCATCAAGAATATATTACGAAGAAAATTGTTCGTGTGCGTGATTTTACCAGTTTAATGTTACTTCGTTACCGCTCTCACCAAAAAAAAGACCAAATAAAAAGACAATAACTAGCTTATTTTCCTTTGATTCATCGATCGATCGATTTTTTTTCGGCTAGAGGATCATTTCGAAGCGGTAGAAGAAATGGAGAAAACCTTTCTTAAACCCAAGACCAGATGCTACTGCCTGTCTTCTGTTTCATTTCTCTCGGTCGCCTCTTACGAGACCCCACGACACTAGTGTATAGTCTATGGGGTAGTGGATTCTCTTGCGTCTTTACTACACGACTGTCGATACTACAAAATTACAAATCACCATTTTGTTACAGCATCTGTGTTGTAACAAAATGGTGATTTGTAGTTTTAATCATATTTTGTCATTTCAAATACGTTACGGTTGATGGTGATTCGGTTTTCGGCTCATACATTACAAGTACCTATTATGGATTTTGCAAGTCTTTCAGTTTGTGTACAGGATTCTAAAAATGCTTGCTTTACGTATTATGATACGGATTCGCGGAAACATTTGTTGCGATACTTAAGGGTATGACAATAAATATGTGTCGAAATTCTGTTTTCGTAATTTAGTGCAGTAACAGAATTTAAACGAAACAAGTTTAAATTATGAATTATTTCTAGTTGTAAGTTTTTAAGGAAAATAAATTAATAAAAATCGATATTAAGTGAAGATAACCAAATTTGATACATACATATATATAAGAATATAAGAAAAGAACTCAAAAGTACTATAGTTAAGTTTCTTCTCTTTATTCGGAACATATGGTTTCTACTAGCCTTTTAAAAAAAATGTGTCCTTACTGGGATGACAATGTAACCAAAAATTTGTAAAAAAAAATAAGAGAAGCAAAATAATCATGCCGTTAAAAAATTCAGATTTGGAATATAAAACTCTCTAGTAACCTGTCACGTATATTAAATTCGATTTAGACATGCGTTTAAAATAATGCTAATACTAAGGAGATCATTTGTAGCAGTATGTAATTTTACACTATTCTCCTTTTGTTATAAGCGTACGTAATTGTAATAAAACATTGCAATAGGTAGGTATATTTGCTCTAAATTCCAGCCGAATGTATTATAACTGTTAAAATTCCATAACAGGACCGAGTTTACAAATTAGCTGTGACATCTTAACAATCAGTACCGTTAGTGTATGACGTTGGCGTGCTTAGCGCTACTCATCTTAACAACAATGCCAACCATTTTATGTTTTTCAAACCATCCGTGGAGTAAACTAAAAAGACACATTACAATATATCTCCAAGAAATTTTTTTATAGATGTAAGAGTGATAAACGAGCACGTAGGTACTCCGCCTGTTTTTTTGCAGTTTGATGCAGTTTAATGCTTGGCAGTATGAAGCTGCCATTCGAGAACAACTCTTCCCGATTGATTGTGAGTTTTTTAAGCTACCTATATTATGTGTGTAGCCACTTAAGTATGATGGATCGGTCGTCACTAAAATCCATAAGCTGGATTTAGAAATAGCGTGCCCAGTAAAGAGATCTATATCAGTACCTAAAACAGAATAACAAGGGAGCCCTTAAAACTGTGTTTTATAAGCTATAAACTGATGAAAATTAAAGCCTTTTTTAAATCAACTAAGATACTCTGATCTTTATACAAGAAACTGTATAAATGACCGGTCTGCTACTTCGGGATGTTCATACGTGTGAACAAATTAAGAAAAGCTTAATCGCAAAGGTTTATCTTTAGTTATACTTATCACATCTCAGTCTTATATTTTTATAAATAATAATTTAATTTATATTAAATTATTATTTATAACTATAAAACCTTTGTAATAAAAACATACTTATTTTTTGTCATACACGTGACTTGAAAAAAAAATGGTTTTCGACATTAAACAATACCTTCAGCCAGAGAGACCCAACGGCGCGTAACATTTATTCGAAACATGTATTATGAATAAATTTGGGCAGCAGTCGAATTAAATTTGATGTTATCAGTAACCTTATGTTTTATCTGCTTAACATCACTTCCATTATTTATGTGTTCAAAATAGCAAAATTTTTGTTTACAAAACGAGAACAATACAATTTTTAAACGTAATATAAATGAAGTCAGCTTAAAATCTTGTCCTTTTTAGTTTTTGTACTAAGCGTAACTCAGGACAAAAAAAATGTATTAAAATAACATTAAATAAGCGATCTTTATCAACGTCATCAGAGAACAAAAACAAAAATTAAAAAATGACTCAAATACAAATAACGTAGGGGTGAGATTTATATATTTTTGTATTTTGAATTAAAACAAATTGAGTGCAGTTTCTTGTGCTATTGTGGAAATACCCTTCTTGGCAATGATAAGGATAAGCAGGGCAATCACAAACCATAAGTGATAAAATCAACATATCAACACGACAAAAAATTAGGCGCTCGATTTACAGAATAAGTTTTGATCGAACATCAACGAAGTCATGGAAAGTTGTTGTCCTTAGAAGATATCGAAATACCAGATGTTATACAATACCATCTGTCCACGGTATTGAGAACTCAATGCTAGTGTCACAGAAATTATTAAAAAAAGTATTGAAGTTCTGTAAACATTACATTTCAATACATTGATGAATTCTATTCGACTAATTTTCTGCATTTTACATTATTTAGAAAAATAATACTCCACAGTACAATTATCAAATAGCTTCTCCTTAAATAAATAGTATTAAGCTTTATTTACCTACCTGGGCGTAGTTCGTCATTTGTTAATCAACCCAATAGTTTACATTATTACACTATGGTATTGTCACGGTGGTGTGACATGTAGATTTTTTTCTAAAAGATAGTGTTCGTTGTAATTTTACGGTTTGAAATATTTATAATCATAAATTTGTGGTATCTATATTCATTCAAAGAATTCATTAATCCATCATAACCCATAATAGTCCACAGCTGAACATCCCCCATAAATGGCCTCATAGGTTCGATTTTTCCATGTCACGCTGGACAGGCGTTGTTGGCAACCACAGTTGTTTATTATCTCGCGTTGTTGAACTGCTGTTTCAGTTTCCCTCCGTGGCCTCTTACGATACTCATGGCACGATACTGGGCAGTGGACATTCTTACACCGTATACTGACATGGGATCCAAATAAAAAAAAACTATGATGTGACAGACGGACATATTAAAATTCCTTTTAAAGCCTAAGTTCCTTGTTAGGATAACTGTGGTAACTTTTGTTACTGATCAGGGGTTTCAATGTGTAATATTTATTAGCATTATACAATATTATTTAAATAGTTAGTCTAAAAACTTCATTTCACATTTTGCCACCCTTAAGTATAGATTCTCTAAGTTTATATGGTTTATATACCCCTAAATTATAACCTATTCAATAAAAAAGAATTATCAAAATGGATTCAAAATTTGCTAAAAATAAAGAACCTGTTGCAATTATCATGACACAAATATCAGAATTCATTTCAAACAAGCGCTAAAAGCATTATGTTTAGCTTCATACTGTTAATATTACCTAAAAATATTGCCTATAACATGAAAACGAACTTAACGATAACTCGTACTTTAAAATGCGTCAAAGCCGGGGGCGGGGGTTAGTCTACTCCTAACTTTTTGATATTTTAAATAGGACTAGATTAACACCTATTCTGCTCTCCTGTCCGGCGAGCAGTTTGGCGTATGGCTCTGGGGGAGAGCGCAGGTCGTGTTGATCCCCAGGGCAAGTCTGAGGAGTTCTCCTTCACGTGGTTGCCGCCTGTTATTTGGTCTGGTTCAATAGGAAACAGATAGACCAGAAACATTCGGACGATCCTCTTTTTCTTTTCTTTTATCCCTCTCCCTTTTCCTATCCTAACCCGATCCAAGGTGTCAAGCGTACCGTGCCGATGGATGCGTGGCTGGAGGGAGTCCAGTCGCAAACGGTGCCTACCCGAGACCAGGGCGATTCAGGTAGTATTTTAGCCCTTCCCTCGGCATGCGGGGATCTGCCGGGGGTGACCAAGTATTTCTCTAGCTAATCGTGGGAACTAAATGGATGAAAACCAACATTTTGGAAAAGACAATGAGAAGTCTCCTTTAATGGAACTAGCTGTAAATTTAGAAGAGGCTCTTTTAGCCACACCTACACCCTGCAACATTGCGCCCCAACCTGGGACGAGCCTTGAAGTGGAGGGCACGTTTGCAACCGAACCACAATCGGAAACGAACCAGGGAGGGGAAAAGAAAACAACAGTGGTAGAGCCACGCGGCAGCTTTGCTGTTGCACGTATGGGCCGGCTCAAACCGGGGTGGCACCACGACCTCACAGAATACCGGCGTGAAGTGGAAGCTCTGCTTCCGCGTTTCGTCTGGTGAGTGCAGGTAGCCGGAGGCCCAAATCCTCCCCCCATCAACATGGTAGCGGAATTAAATAATGATAGACTACCCCAGGAGGGTACCAGCAACCCTGGAGAATCCCTCGCTGAGCATCCACGACCATGTTTCTCCAATTCTGAGCGTGGGTGCTCAGGCTGCCCCGCGTATTCTGGGGGGGGGGGGGGCAAAATTCCGCTCAAGACTACAACTGCTCGGAGCAAACGGAGCAACAAGACCAAGGCGACCCCTGCCACGCTGTCCGTGAATTTCTGCAATATCAGGGGACTTCACTCTAACCTAAACGCCGTCCACTACCATCTCGAGACGGCGTGGCCAGCTCTGCTCTTTCTGACCGAGACGCAGGTGTCCTCTCCGGCTGATGTCTCGTATCTCTCCTACCTGGGGTACAAACTGGAACACTCCTTTGTGCCTCGGGCTGGAGTTTGCGTTTACGTCAGAGAGGACATCTGTTCTCGACGCCTCGGCAGACTTGAAGGTTCGGACCTGTCCATCCTTTGGCTACGCGTAGACAGCGACGACCATCCGCGCGTCTACGGGTGCCTCCATAGGTCCCATAGCGGTAATGCCGAAACAGACCGACTCTTCGACCACGTCCAAATGGATTCTGATACAGATTCGTTGCTACAGCAGATCCCCTCCGCAGAAATCGTGATCCTCGGCGACTTTAACGCCCATCACGCCGAACAGCTTGGTTCACGTTTAACCGATCATGCGGGGAGATCTGTTCATGATTTTGCCTTGGCATATGGTCTGACACAACCGGTTACTTCGCCTACGCGGATTCCAGATGTGGAGGATCATGCACCTTCCCTGTTGGACCTTCTGCTGACCTCTCACCCGGACGGATATCAGATTTCCGTCGACGCCCCTTTAGGCTCCTCGGACCATTGTCTGGTCCGGAGTGTTGTGCCACTCACGCTGCAATCGCGGTTGCATTCTGCAGGCTGCCGCCGTGTTTGGCACTATAGGTCAGCCGATTGGGATGGGATGCGGTCTTTCTTTGCATCCTACCCTTGGGGGCGGGTTTGCTTCTCGCCGGATGATCCCAACGTTGTTGCGGATTCTGTTGCTGATGTGGTGCTTCAGGGTATGGAACTTTTTATTCCTTCCTCTGTGGTGCCCATTGGAGGCAAATCTCAGCCATGGTTTGGTCGCTCCTGTAAAATAGCATCATGCCATAAGCAGGAGTGCTACCAGGCCTGGGCTGATGCATCAGCGTCCCGGGATGTAAACACCAGCGCTCTAAAAAAGAAGTATAATTCCGCCTCTAGGTTCTTCAAAAGAGTCATTGCCAAGGTAAAGTCAGAGCACATTGGAAGAATTGGCGAGAAACTAGTTCGCCTTCCTTCTGGAACCCGTGCATTCTGTTCTCTCGCCAAGGCTGTCCAGGGGAATTTCTGTCAGCCATCTCTTCCATCTCTGCACAGGGAGGACGACTCACTGGCCCATACCGCAAAGGAGAAAGCCGATCTTCTAGGCTCTTTCTTTGCGTCTAACTCGACTCTCGATGACGGTGGGAGTACGCCGCCGACCACCCCGCGGTGTGAGTGCTCCATGCCGGAAGTGCACTTCAAACAGCGCTCGGTTCGCAAAGCACTCCTCTCCCTGGACATCCAGGCAAGTCGAGTGGGCCTGACGGAATCCCCCCAATTTTGCTGAGGACGTGTGCTCCAGAGTTGGCACCGGTTTTAACGCGTCTTTTCCAGTACTCCTACTCCCTAGGCGTAGTCCCAAAATCATGGAAGACGGCTTACGTCGACCCGATCCCTAAAAAAGGCGACCGCTCTGACCCGTCCAACTACCGGCCAATCGCCATCACCTCCTTGTTCTCCAAAACAATGGAGTCCATTGTAAACTGCCAGCTCATGAGGTACCTTGAAGATCACCAGCTGATAAGTGACCGCCAATACGGTTTTCGCCGTAGTCGGTCAACTGGTGATCTTCTGGTCTACCTAACTCACAGATGGGCGGAGGCAGTAGAGTTCAAGGGGGAGGCATTGGCCGTTAGTTTGGACATTGCGAAGGCCTTCGATCGGGTTTGGCACAAAGCGCTTCTTTCGAAGCTCCCTTCCTATGGGCTTCCCGAGAAATTGTGCGATTGGATCACCAGCTTTCTTGCACATCGGAGCATCAAGGTCGTTGTAGACGGTGCAAGCTCCGATTGCAAGCTTATTAATGCTGGTGTTCCACAGGGCTGCGTGCTATCGCCAACGCTGTTTCTTCTGCATATCAATGATATGTTGCATACCCGTAACATTCATTGCTATGCGGATGACAGCACTAGTGATGCTCTTTACACCGGCCGAGCCAATATTTCTCGGGAAAACGTCTCCGAGTGCCGGGACAAACTTGTGTCTGAAGTCGAGTCTTTGCTGAACAGAGTCTCGGATTGTGGATGACTAAATCTAGTCCAGTTTAACCCCCAGAAGACACAAGTTTGCGCGTTAACCGCTAAAAGGAACCCCTTTGTCGTATCCCCTCAGTTTGAAGGCACTCCCCTTGTTGCCTCAGCCAGTATCGGAATCCTCGGCGTCGACATATCGAGTGACGTGCAGTTTCGTGGTCACTTGGAAGGGAAAACCAAATTGGCCTCTAAAAAGCTTGGCGTGCTCAGCAGAGCGGGACAGTATTTCATACCGGCACACCGCCTGCAACTTTACAAGGCGCAGGTTCGGCCGCACATGGAATACTGTTCCCATCTCTGGGCTGGGGGTCCCCAGTACCAGCTCCTTCCACTTGACCGCATCCAGCGCAGAGCGGCTCGAATCGTCGACGACCGAGTGCTTTCCGATCGGCTCGATTCACTGGCGCTCCGAAGAGACGTTGCATCTCTTTGCCTATTTTATCGCACCTATCATGGGGAGTGCTCTGAGGAATTGTTCGGATTAATCCCAGCCGCCAAATTTCGTGAACGCACTACAAGGCAAACGTCCCGATACCATCCACACCATCTGGATGCTTGGCGGTCCACCACTGTACGTTTCACAAGGAGTTTTCTTCCACGTACAACCTCTCTGTGGAATAGTTTACCACCGGCAATTTTTCCGGACCGATACGACCTGGGGACCTTCAGGAAAAGAGCTTATTCCTTTCTAAAGGGCCGGCAACGCACCCGCAATTCTCCTGGTGTTGCGGTTGATCATGGGCGGCGGTAGTCACTTAACATCAGGTGAGCCGCATGCTCGTTTGCCCCTTCTTCTATAAAAAAAAAAAAGAAAAAGTTCGCTAGGTCTTATAGGCTTAGTGGGGCAGTGAGGAAAAGGTACCGAAGGCTGATAGCAGCTGAGATAGGAGCCGAAGAGGCCCTCTCTCTCTCTGTCAGAAGCCTTGGGACGTAGTTCTTCTGCCCTAGCCTCCCCCAGTTCCGAAGGCGAACAGTCGGTCTGAGGAAGAGTCCCCCAAAGACTAGACCAGTAAGTCTGTGAAGCTGGCAACGAGGGAGAAGAGCTCAGCTTCAGTACCGTAGCTGGCTCCGCGCGTATAGGTATTCGCAATTCGAATCCTATGAGTGTGGAGCAGATGCGGCTGGTCCACCGGGCACTAACACAGGCCATCGCTAAGACGGTTGTGGGGCGCAACCGGGAATGGGTCAAAAATTTTTGTGTTTCACCCACAAGCCAGGTTGGATTCTGGTAACGTGCCTGAATAAGGCAAGCCAGGACTGGATTGTGGGTGAAATCGGAAAACTGAAGCCCTGGCCGGAGGCAGAGCTCTCGGTAATACCCGAGGGCGAACTGCCTAAGCCTCAGCTGGGCATTACCTACTTGCCCCCCAGCGAAGCCGACTCTCCAGAGGAGGCGGCTGTGCTGTTGAGGGCACAAAATGAAGGGCTCCATACTGAGCTCTGGAGAATCCTCCACCATAGGGACGAGGAGAATGGGTTCTTAGTAACCTTTCCTCTGGACGACCCATCGGCGGAGGCTCTTCGGAGGGCAGGCGGCAGAGTCATCCTTGGCTTTAAGATGATAACTTTTAAAGTCAGGGGAGGCTCTGACGCGGCAATGGAGCCCGAACCGACCCAACCTAGATCCCCTCAGCCCTCCACCTCTCGGGGTGAGGCTGGAACGCCACCGGTGAGAGTGACAAAGACCCAAGGCGCAGATTTCGCCTCGGTCCGACGGCCTCCGCTGGTGTCGTCCAGGCCTGGGGGGAGGGGAGGTGGGAGCGGTTTGACGAAAGGTAAGGCTGGGGTCAAGTGCGCAGGTAAAGGACGTCCTCATCCTCAACAGGCGGAAAACACCCCTGCGCCCCCCACGCCCATAAATGGCTTAAAATCCAAGGGTAAGACGAGGGTCCTCCAAGCAAATCTTCACCATGCAGCAGCTGCTTTTGCCGTGGTGGAGGTTTGCTTTGCAGAGGACAACATTGACCTCGCCCTTATACAAGAGCCTTGGGTCGCCAACGGTCAAGTTCTGGGATTCGCGGCTGCGGCGGTAAGATTCTTGTCAATACTAAAGGCAGTAGACCCAGAGCTCGTATAATTTATAATAAAAATATTGAACTTTTCGCTGTTCCAGAGTACTGCAATGATGACCTGGTTACAGCCGTCATAAATCTCAAGGGATAAACAGGGGCCAGAGTAATCATTTGCTCAGCCTATCTTCCCGGCGAGAACGCAGATCCTACCATCGAGTTAGAGCGAGTGGCGGAGTTCACCCGAAAACACAACGCCAAACTTGTGGTGGGTTGTGATGCTAATGATTACCACAAAGCCTGGGGAAGCACCAACATCAACGAAAGAGGTGAGTTTACTTTATGATTTTCTCATCTCCAACCGCCTGGTAAGCCTAAATTTAGGTTGTACACCAACCTTTGTAACGCGTGCTGGGCAAGAAGTGTTGGACATAACCTTTGCTACCAATAACATGTACAGGCGAATAAATGACTGGCATGTTAGTAGCGAAAACTCGATGTCTGATCACAAGCACATTAAGTTTGTGATTGGAGCATCACCAACCTATGAAATCGTTACTTTTAGGGATCCAAAAGCGACCTCCTGGGATATCTACAGAGATAGCCTAAGGAGGAATTTGGAAACATTTCCTAAAAGCATCAAAACAATTGAAGGTCTGGAGTTGGCGACGGAGACAGTAATCGTAGGTATCTGTGAAGCCTACGAGGACAGTTGTCCCGTCAAAACCAAGACCTCAACACGAAAAGTTCCTTGGTGGAATTCTAAGCTAAAAAAAGTTAGGGAAAAGACCAGGAAACTATTCAATAGGGCTTAGAAAACCAAAGAGTGGAATATTTATAGTGCAGCCCTAACTGAATATAATAAAGAAATCAGGAAAGCCAAGAGAGCATCGTGGAGGAAGCTATGCGAGGAAGTTGAGTCTTTGCCTCGCAGTGCAAGACTACACAAATGCTATCGAAAGCTAAACCTAATCAGATCGGGCTTCTTAAAAAGCCGGATAGTAAGACTTCAGCCAAGAATTCTTTCAGAGCCCTACGAAGGCCTTGTAATAAGGACTGGTGTAGGGCTGCAAAGATAATAAGGCCAAACCTGGTGCAGTGGGCTGTTGACTCCTTTGAACCATTTAAATCAAGCGGGGAGGATGGAATAATTCCCATCCAACTACAGAGGGGTATCGACGTCCTTCTTCCTTATCTGGTGAAAATCTTCAGAGCAAGTTTTGCATGGGGATATATTCCAGAATGATGGACAATTGTCAAGGTTCTATTTATACCTAAGGCTGGTAGAAAGGACTAGGCTTTACCAAAGTCCTTTAGACCTATCTTCCTTTCTTCTTAAGACATTGGAAAAGGTTATAGATAGATGTATAAGGGATGTAGCTCTAGCTACGAGGCCCATTCATTACAACCAGCGTGCTTACCGTAGAGGCAAATCTACGGAAACAGCCCTGATCAGTGTCATTGACAGGGTCTAAAAAGCACTGGAGGATAAAGAAATAGCTCTTTGTGCCTTTCTAGATATTGAGGGCGCCTTCGACAGTAGCCTCATATCACTGCTGTCGCTTATTTACTAATTATCATTATTTTAAGTAAATTACATCTAGATGAATACTTTACTACGATATTCACCTTTTTAAATTACCATTGCTGATTTTGTTCAACGTTGAGAAACTCGCAAAGCAATGTAATGTGAAACATTAGATATCATTGTGCATTGTGCGTATGTTTATAATACGGTAAGATGTGGCGACATCGGTTTTGGAAGTAATCGAACGCTAATTCATTCCTATTGTCTTACTATTTCTGTGATGAATACTATGAAAACTTTATCGAAATACTGAAATATGATATTTGAGTACCTATATACACGGTTATTTTGCAATAACCATCCAAATTCGCAGAGAAGGGTCAGAACTCAGAATAAGTAGGTAACATGTATAGACAAAAGGTGAAAAAAATTTAATATAAAAAAATCTCACACATTCTATCCTTTTTAACATTTAAATACAAAATTCGTTTCAAAAACGTTGTTACCCATTAATCATATTCATTTTTTTACGTGATGAAGCCATGCTGCAGTTATATTATTAGTAGTATAGTTGTAGTACGAATCGGTCTGCTCGACCGGGGAAGGACCACGCTCTCAGAATACCAGCGTCAAATAGTAGCTTAATGCTGCTGTGTTTCGTATGGTGAGTGTAGAGAACCGGAGACCATTTTTACTGGAAAAGAGGCATTCCATCTTGGTCCTCACGGGTGACAAAGCATCTGCATTTTGATTTGTAATCGAGAATAGATGTAGATGTCTATGGGCCGCAGCAACCACTTACCATCAGGTGGACTGTGTGCTCGTTTGTCACCCTATACTATATAAAAAAATTGTGTTAATTTCAAATAAAAATAGAAGCCTTATTTACTTTATTTTCGAAAACTACAATGACAGTACGTAGGACACTCAATAAGTTTTGAGATATACAAAAACTATTCTAGATACTATTAATATTTATTTTACATCTTTTCCAAATATTCTCCATCATGCTCTATACAAAGTTCCATTCGCCTAAACCAACTCTGAAAACACTTTTGCCAGTCTTGATCTGACAGGTCGGAAATCGCTTCTACGTAGGCAACCACGGATTCTTCGGCGCTTGAAAAAACTTGCCTTTTATTTTTTCAAGAGTCAAACTCTTGGGAACAAAAAGAAATCACAAAGAGCTAAGTCACGGTTGTAGGGTGGGTGACTTAGAGTTTTAATACCAGATTCCTCAATAAATACTTTTGTTCTAAGGGAGGTATGTGAAGAGGCGTTATCGTGATGCAGCATGATTCCTCGAAGCCCGGCCTTTGGTCTTCTCTCCCACACAGCTTGAAAAGCTTTGGGTAATGCAACTGTAGTATACCAGAGTTGACTGACCTACAGTTTTCCAACATTGACGTCAGCATCGGCTCCGCGAAAAAAAACTAACAACCATTTTTTTGCCGACGTTGGTCGTCGACGAGGTCTTTGTCGGTAACTGTCTTTCTGAGTAGACCCATACCGATGATTGCCTTTTATTTTCGGGATCATATTGATACATCCATGTCTCGTCACTTCTCAAAACGTAGACGCATTTCATGGCACCAATCCACACAAGTCTGTTTTTCGCTTTCGGAGAGCAAATGAGAGATCAACAAAACTTCCTCACTCCTAGATGTTGATGTAGGATGGTATGAATGCTCCCCGAATTATGTCTACAATCTTTTCGCTGTCCGTATATGTGATTAGTGGATCTTATTGCACCAACATTTCAGTAGACCATACATTTTCTGCCGTTACTCCTGTTTGCGGGGCCCCGGTTCTTTCGTAATCTTTAAGGTTAATTTTACCCTTTTTGAATTCAGCAAACCCTCCTAAAATTGATGCGTGTGAATGAGCTGAGTCCCCTAATGCTGATTGTAACCGTTGCAAACTTAATTGTTTGGTTAAACCAAATTTAAAATCATAATAGATTATAGCGTGGCGCGGGAAGCGTTGCAGGAAAATTAATAGAACTTTGTTTTTTATTTTAATATTGATTATTGAGCAATTGGCTTATGGAGTTATATTTTTAAATAAATTTGCTTTTTAGAAACACATAACACAGGTGCATTCCATTTTTAAATTTCGGGCATCTTAAAACTTATTGAGTGACCTACGTATATCATTTTTTATATATTTGAACTTAAATTTGTTTACTCTTTAAAAATAATCCTGTATATCACCTAACATATTTCGTAAACAATACCACATAAGATAACATGATATTTAAATAAAAATCAGGTTAGTATTTATTAAATTAGAACTTAATGTTTCCTTTTTTTAATTGAAATATTAATAGTAAAAGTTAGGTACGAATGCCTAACATATTATGTTTCTAAAATTCACTCTAAACCATAATAAGTATTAACTATGTAATAGTATTACATATTTTATGTTTGTTATTGGTCTTCAATGCACAACAGCCAATACCTACGTAGGTATATAATGTACCGTGTAATGCTGGATTCTGTTATCGGAACCATAAAAACCTACTATATAACTACACATAAATGAAATACGCAATTTCGATTATAAGAAATGTGTAAGTGCAGTAAATTGAATATTACTACTACTTAAAGCATACAACTTATATAAAACAAAAAATTACATTACACAATTTTTTTTAATATTTTTAAATAATAATCATACTGTCAACTGTATTTTCAAGACAGTTCTAATGTAAGATCAGAAATAAAGCATTTCAAAAATAAATCATTTTAAAGAGACTACCTTTAATTAAAAAAATACAGCGCATATACTTTTTTTTTAGAGAATTAGGGTGACAAACGAGCATTCAGAGCACCTGATGTTAAGTGGATGCTGTGGCCCATAGACATCTATATGTAACCTCGATCAAGAATCAAAATGCAGATGTTTTGTCACCCCTAAGGACTAAGATGGAATGCTTCGATTGTAATAAAACGGGTCTCCGGTTCTCTACCACCATATGAAACACAGCAGCATCAAGCTGCTATTTTAAGCTGGTATCCTGTGAGAGCGTGGTCCTTCCCCGGTCGAGCCGATCCTTTCGTGTTACAACTATAATACAGCTGCAGCGCGGCTCTCCTACGTATAAAATGCTTCAATACTTTCGAAATGATTTATAATTTATACAATGCAAATCGAAGACAAACTGGATACTAACGTCTCAACAGTCTCATAGCTATATAATATATAAGTATAATAGACAATTGCAAGCAATCGTCACATTACGTTGATTATGGAGATAATAGTGTAAACTATTGGTAGATGAATTTTAATAAATGCAAAAAGGATGACATTTAGCTGAGCCTGAATCGGATCCCCGCCGGTGCGGGCAGCAATCAAATTGTTAGATGTATGTATGTGCTGACTCACCACACGCATGTCGATGAAGAAATCAGCATAGAAACCTGCTGTAGGGGCAAAAAAATTCGAGGACATGTGAAGACAGCCAACACGCACTGAAGTAGTGCGGCCGATGAATTGCCTTAAACTTATACCCAGCAATGAAGACAAGAGACCAGAGGTGTTTTTTTTTTAAAGACAAGAAGGTGAAAGCCTTATATTTATAATGCCTTTTGGTCTAATTAGGCATGAGTTTTGGACCCATAAAATAGCAATAAGCATAACATTATAAGACACACTACTAAGTAGAGGTCGTCTAAATGTATTTAATAGGTATAAGTTTAAAAGCAGATTTTGATGCAGTTGTCGACTGTAAATTCTTCATGATATCCAAAGCTCGATAATCAATAATTTGTTTGGTAGAAGCACGCCTTACATTGAATAAAAATACCTTACAACCAGTTGCCAAGCAACGAACCTAATAAATATTGTTTTGAACAGTTAAGACTATTAGTACCCGGTTGACCGAGCTTTGCTCGGTTTTTTTTTTAATTCGTGTGTTTTGGAAATTATATTTATGTACAAATTACATACTGATGAAATCATCATCATCATCATCATCATTACAGCCCTTTACAAGTCCACTGCTGAACATAGGCCTCCCCCAAGGTATGCCACAAAGCACGGTTCTGAGCCACCTGCATCCATCGACTTCCTGCATGTCTTACCAGGTCGTCACTCCATCTAGTGGGGGGTCGCCCCACACTTCGTCTACCGGTACGAGGCTGCCACTCGAGAACCTTTCTTCCCCAACGGTTGTCGGTTCTTCGAGCTATATGGCCGGCCCATTGCCACTTCAGCTTACTAATCCGTTGGGCTATGTCGGTCAATCTGGTTCTACTGCGGATATCCTCATTTCTAAGTTTATCACGCAGAGAAACTCCGAGCATAGCCCTCTCCATAGCTCGCTGAGCGACTTTGAGCGTCTTCATACGGCCAGCAGTGAAGGACCACGTCTCAGTTCTATATGTCATCACTGGCAACACGCACTGGTTGTACAACTTAGTTTTCAGGTTTTGAGGTATACCTGACGAGAAGATGCGTTGTAATTTCCCGAACGCTGCCCAGCCGTGTTGAATCCGTCGATTGACCTCTCGGTCGAAGTTGGACTTACCTAGCCGGACTATTTGTCCCAGGTAAACGTACTCGTCAACAACTTCGAGCTAAGTGCTCCCACAACTAGCGGCATAGGTGTGACATGGACATTAAACATGATCTTTGTTTTGTCCATGTTCATCTTAAGACCTATCCGTTGGGAGGCACTATTGAGGTCATTGAGCATAGTGCTTAAGTCCTCCAGCGATTCTGCCATAAGGACTATATCGTCGGTAAATCGAAGGTGAGTGATGTACTCGCCATTGATGTTAATACCGTATCCTTTCCAGTCCAGTAGCTTGAAAACATCTTCCAATGCAGCGGTGAAGAGTTTCGGGGAAATAACGTCAACCTGTCTTACACCTCTCTGCAGTTGGATAGGTTTCGTACTCTGGTTCTGTACTCGGATAGCCATCGTAGCTCTACTATACAAACACTTCAGCACTTCGATATACCGACAGTCGACTTGGCACCGCTGAAGAGACTGTAGCACCGCCCAAATTTCGACGGAATCAAAGGCTTTCTCATAGACCACATACGCCAGGCAAAGTGGCAGATTGTACTCTTCGGACTTCTGTACAATTTGCCGAAGGGTATGTATGTGGTCTATGGTACTGAAGCCTTTTCGGAAACCGGCTTGTTCGGGAGGCTGGAAGTCGTCGAGTCTGCGTGCGAGACGATTCGTGATGACTCTCGAAAACAGCACGTAGACGCGGCTCAGAAGGGATATCGGTCTGTAGTTCTTCAAGAGGGCGTTGTCACCTTTCTTGAAGAACAAGACCACCGCAATTCTGCTCCACGCCTTCGGAGTAGTGCCACCATGGAGGACGGAATTAAAGAGCCTCTGAAGGACTTCAAGTACCGGTGTTCCAACCGCTTTCAGAGGCTCCGCTGTAATTCCATCCTCGCCCGGGGACTTGCCGTTTTTAAGGTGTTGGAGTCCCATTCTGATCTCGCTCAGACTGACGTCCGGGATATCATCGGAATAGTGTCGGATAAGACCCGCTCTTGGATCGTTACTCACACTTGCGTGTGGCTCCAATGATGATGTGTACAGCTGCCCATAGAACCTCTCAATCTCACTCAGAATTTCAGGTGTCCCGGAAACGATGCTGCCACACTCAGTCTTCAGCTTTGACAGTTGGCTCTTACTGGCAGACAGATCTCTGGCAAAGACTTTGGAGCCCTGGTTCCCCTCAATCGCTTCTTCAATACGAGCAGTATTAAATTTGCGTAAGTCTCGCCGCATGCATTTGGAGATCTGTCTGTTCAGTTGCCTGTATGCTGTCAAATCTGTTGACGATTGCAGCCTCATCTCCCGTCTAACAGCCATGAGATTAAGAGTATGATCGGAGAGCTTTTGTGTTCTTCTGCGGCCGGTCTTGCAGAACTTAGTTCCGACCGCATGGACAGTTTCCACGAGCTTCTCATTCATATCGTCCACTGCATTGCAATCTTCTAGGCACTGAAAGCGGTTACGTAACTCGAGCTGAAAGGTTTCAGGATTCTGGATTAGAGCACGAGGGGGACGGAGCCTTGACTTCATTAGACGAGACCTCTTTAACTTAACGTTTAGGTTCAGTGTGCCTCTAACCATTCGGTGATCGCTGCCAGTTTTCACCCTTGCGATCACTGAGACATCACTGAACAGTTGGCGTCTGGTCGTCATAATGAAGTCAATCTCATTTTTCGTCGAACCGTCAGGGCTCGACCAGGTCCACTTCCTGTGGGGCCGCTTCAGGAAGAAAGAGTTCATCATAAAGAGTCCCTCTTTCTCCATAAAGTCGGCCTGCTGGCCCCTACGGTTCCGTCGCCCTACTCCAAATTTCCCTACCTTCAGCTCACCGCTTTCTCTTGTGCCTAGTTTTGCGTTGAAGTCTCCCATCAACACCGTGTAGTGGGTTTTGGAGGAATGCATGGCTCTGGAAATATCCTTATACATTTTCTCCACCTCCTCATCGGGATGTGCCGAGGTTGGTGCGTAAACCTGTATGACCTTCAGCGAATACCGTTTGATGATTCTGAGTATCAGGTACGCGACCCTCGTCGACACACTCCCAATCTTTACAACGTTGTTGACGAGAGACTTGTGGACGATAAATCCGACACCTCCTTGGGACAGATGGTCGCCCTCCCGGTGATAGAACAAGTTGCCGGACTCGAAGATTACCGTGTCCTCCCCCTCTCTTCGGACCTCGGATAACCCGATAATATGCCAGCGCAACTTGTCTACCTCTTCTTCCAACTCCAGTATCTTCTCGTCAGTCCTCAGGGTGCGTGCGTTATATGTTGCCAGGTCGAGTCGTCGTAGGTGGCAACCGAACCTCCACCGGAGATTCTTAGCACCCCCTGCCCCGCCGTTACCATGGTCGCCACCGTAGCCAGGAATAGCGGGGCCGCCGGGGACTGGGGGCCGTTTGTTTGCGTCGTTACTCATGGGGGGATATTTGCCATAGTTGCCACGCTTGGCGAGCGGGTTGGCAACCGCAGTTTTTTATTACATCATTGCTGTTATCAGGAAGATGCTGCTGCCCATCTCCTGCCTGTCTTCCTCTGTCGCCTCTTACGACACCCACGGGAAGATATGGGCTAGTGGATATTCTCAACCGCCACTACACGGCTACTGGTGAAATACGCCACTGACGAAATACGAATAATATTTTTTGATCTTAGCGACATAATAGAAAACGGCCACTGATGAAATACGAATAATATTTTTTGATCTTAACGACATAATAGAAAAAACTGAACTGGTTAGTTGAATAAAAAATCATGAGTGCAATTAGTTTAATTTCATAATGATTTCTTATATTTACGCGAACACTACACATGATTAAAACTACCTTTACGGATTTTATCGCGTTTATTTTTACTTTTTATTTTTATTTCCCGACGTTTCGGGCGCTTTCCAGCACCCATGGTCACGGGGGATTGAGATGACTGACCTCCCGATGTCATTGTTAAACCCGGAGTACCCTCAGCTTTTTTAATTATTGTTTATGGTCCGATCTATGCAAAATGAACTGACTATGTCTTGAGGTCTTGCAGTGGTATGCTTGGGTTTAGTTTTAATTTTATTGATTATAGGATCCCAAGCAGGTGGTAGTACCCAGCCTCCTTCTCTATTGAAATTAGGATGTTTTTTAATTTCAATAGCCTCACGTATCATCCTTGGTAGGAATCGGTGTTCTTTCGCGAGGATTTGTGGTCTATCATATTACATCAGATTTGATAGACCACAAATCCTCGCGAAAGAACACCGATTCCTACCAAGGATGATAGATCGGACCATAAACAATAATTAAAAAAGCTGAAGGTACTCCGGGTTTAACAATGACATCGGGACGTCAGTCATCTCAGTCCCCCGTGACCATGGGTGCTGGAAAGCGCCCGAAACGTCGGGAATTAAAAATAAAAAGTAAAAATAAACGCGATAAAATCCGTAAAAGTAGTTTTAATCATGTTTAGTTTAATTTCAATTTTCGTGTTTTTAAAAAATACTAAAAAAGGGCTCGAAAAAACAGATTTTCTCAAAAAAGAAAGGAACTTGAAAAAAAAAGTCGGTCGGTCGGTCTGGGCTCGAACCATGGTATTACGATTTTGTGACCGCCCATTATACCAATTAAGCTAATTGTAATCTTTAACAAACTGTCAAAATTTAACTTCTTATTCTAACGATATTGTAGCAGTTTTTCATTGCCTAAAAACACGGACAAAAAGACATTTTCTAAAAATAAATCCTAGCTAGAATGATTTATTGCCCCCGAAACTCCCCGGACACTAAATTTTATGAAAATCGTTGGAGCCGTTTCCGAGATCCATATATATATATATATATATATATATATATATATATATATATATATATATATATATATATATATATATATATATACAAGAATTGCTCGTTTAAAGGTATAGGATGTATATTAATCAAAAACAATACAAGAAATATATAAAAAAATCGAATAACTACAAATAAACAAAGAACATGCACAAATATATAATTATTTTTTAGTAAGGACAAAAACTGTTTAAATAACAAAACTAATAAAAAGAACATATCTGTAGATTTTTCCAAACTGTAAATTTTAAAACGGTATAAACAAACACAAACGGACAAGGAAGTCAGACTTTTACACAAAAACTTATAGATATCAAAAGCATTAAGTAAAGAATAAAAAGTTAAAAATAGAGCAAACATGAAAATTGTCGTTCGTGATACACTACACGGATTCACCGGACATAAGCGAAGTTCCATTGACGTTTACATTACCATTCTCTATTAAATACACGATGTTATCAATAAGCAAGCAACGCCAAAACAATGGTCTGGTGGCATGCAATATTTTGTAAACATCGACGTTGGGCCACTTGTTCACAAAACATTATCGCTTTCACCGTAACACTGTTGAAGGATTCGATTTGTCTGATCAAATTCGCAACTCTTTTTTCTCGTATTTTACTGTATTAATAAAATAGATGTAAGACTAACGTTATATAACGCAACCACTCATCAAAAACTACTTTTTAGAGATGTTCGTAAAACAAATAATTAGTTGAGTGCTACCATATTTTAAATAATCACAAAGAAAAATTTAGTGTATTAAAATGATAGATTGCGAAATTTTTAAAATTATTCTGTTCAAAAAACAACAAAATACTTTATTGTACATAAGAACACATAAGCCACGTTATCTAATCCATAAGCAATCAACGCATTAAATGCTTAGTAACAATCCTACACAGATAGTGTGATAAGATAAAGTCAAACATTTTTTACGCGTCAAGACCTTCAAACTCGTAATATTTAAACTAATTGTTTTGAAATATGGGACATAATTATAATTGGAATGGGGCCAATCGATACAACTCGATAGCACAGTGTGTTGTTTTTGTATGACATCGTGTTGATCACGGCTAGAGGTGACGATGTTATTAGTACCGCTTTGCCCTTGAAGGCCAACAGCCCCTGACACGAATGAATACTTCGGTCAATAGTTATTGATTAAAATTTTATAATCCGATAAATTTACTACTATTTCCTACTTATTACTTAGTAAGTAGACCTATTTATTTATATATATTTGCCATAATTACCGCCCTTAATAGGTGAGCTGGCACTTCCTTATTAATTTGAATTGTCATTAGGAAGATGCTGCTGCTCAGAACCATATTATATTGTTATTGCTGTAAGACTTACATTGCAAAAAGTTTCCGTTGTTTTGTAAATACACATGGAATAATCACAAATCGTTATCGATTTTCATCCATCTTCTAGGTTCAAGGGATTTTTTTTTTTTGGCAAACGAGCACACAGTCCACCCGATGGTAAGTGTAATTACTGTGACCCATAGAAGTCTACATCTATCCTCGATAACGAATCAAAATGCAGATGCGCTGTCACCCATGAGGACTAAGATGGAATGCCTCGTTTCCAGTAAAAAGGGTGTCCGGTTCTCTACACTCACCAAACGAAACAGCAACGTTAAGCTGCTATTTTACGCTGGTATTCTGTGAGAGCGTGGTCTTATCCCGGTATCCCAAACGAGGCGACCCATTCGTGGTACAATTATCTATATTCTATACCAGTAATATAGCTGTAGCATGGTTCTACCGCCTAAAAATATTCGTTGTTATAAATGTCACTACAAAAATTTTATTATCTTGGAATTCCAGAATTAGGCTACGGAAAATTAAAAAATTACATACTATTTAATATTGTTCTTAGTAATACTGTGTGTGGATTGATATAGTATATGTATGTACATGCACATTTTACCTTAAACATTATCAACATGTTTCGTGGCAGAAGATGCCCCTCCTGTATAAAAGTATAAACCGGAAATACGTTTTAAAAAAAATGACTACATGGAAAATGTATATAAAAATATTTTTTTAACCCAAAAAAACAACAAAGACAAATGGCCTACAGCTTTGGTGCCATAATAACAAATCTAACAGAATATTGAATTAGGTTTAACAGACTTTTATATCTGTACTTCAATTTTAATTGCATAAATATATGTAATGTTTGTATTATATTCATTTATTTAGTGATAATTAGAACAATTAAGATAAGATTGTTAATTGTTCTCATACTATCTATGGAAAATATAAGATGACATCTTACATTCATATTCGAATGTAAACGAAGGCTACAATTATTTACGTTGTGGTTACGCGTTGCAATGCATTTCTTTTGTCCACTTCGCCGGTGAGCGCACACCAAGTTTCTGGGTGCACACGACTCAACAAAGTTTCGTGGAAATAAAATCAAATAGGGAAAAACGCATACGGGATGTTTGCACATTATCTATATATAGAAGCTAATAAATAGAAGACAATAGAAAAAGGAAAATGAAACAGGAGACGGACGGCTGCATCTTTCTGACTGCAACTCAATACAGTGCTCCATAATCCTAAAGCCTCTATAATCCGAACGACCCTCTGCTTGTTATCTCACAGAATATACTATCTCACAGAATATATTCATGGGCGGCGGTAGTCACTTAACATCAGGTGAGCCGCATGCTGGGGTTTGCCCCCTCTTCTATAAAAAAAATATAGTAGTGGCGATCAGAAGAATATCAACAATCGATTGATGAAAATTTTCACTGTTCTGTACATGCCGCCAAGCCAGTACAGCATTAATAAATATATTATATAAATGAATTCACATTATCAGAAATTATTAACACCATGAAAGATTCGATGACGCTGTATTTTCTCTGGCTCAATGTTAGCAACAAGTGTCCTCAAATCTGATCAAAAAATCTTGGAAGACTCTGTGGCCATCGTTATTTAAACCGAAAGAAACTTCTGGTCGCGATCTGGATGACTTTGACCGTGAAGATGATATAATATCTACATACTATAATCCGAACGCCTCATTAATCCGAACAGGGTGTACATTTTAGCTGATCGGATTATCAAGGCCCTACCGTATTAAAAAAAAAAAAAACTACGGTTTCCAACCCGCCTACTAAGCATGGCAGCCACGGCAATTATTCTTCAAATAAAGGGAGGCCTATGGTCAGCAGTGGACTCTTGATAAGCTCTAATATTGATGATGATAGCATATTATAATACAGAAGAAACATTCATTCTAATAAGTATATAATATTAATAGCGTTATTAGTATAAAACATGTTAAAGTATATATTACAAGATCGGTAGTATATCGAAGGGCTGGTGTTTGTACAGTAGGGCTGCATATTCATTTTGGCAGAATCGCTGGGAATTTTAACACGGACACTCAATAGTGTCTCCTAACGGATAGGAAGTCGACATGGTTATTGGGAACACAACGCTCAAAGTTGTTGACAAGTATGTTGACTTAGGAAGATTTGGCCGTATAGACCAAGTTATCAGCAAGCTAAGGCGGCAATGGTCCGGTCATATAGCTTGATAAACCGATTACTGATGGGGAACAGAGGTTTTCGAGTGAAGGCCTCGAACTGGTAAGCGAAGTATGTGCCGGCTTCTCCCTCTAAATGGAGTGATGACCTAATAAAACGGAAAGGGATTCGATGTTTACAAGTCCCCTAGGACCATGTTTTGTGGCATTTATATTATGATTTCAGAAATTATGTTGATTATATATATTATGCTTATTTGATTAGTAACTCTTATTATCCTATACCTATATAAGAAAGTAAATTTTGACACTCTGTTAATGATCGCAATAACTCAAGTGGATATCGAGCGGTCGCGAAATCGTAATGCCTTGGTTCGCGTCCCGTCTTCGGTCCGATTTTTTTCCCTTTTTTTTCAAGTTCCCTTCTTTTATGAGAAAATCTATTATTTTGAGCCCTTTTTTTAGTATTTTTTAAAAATACGAAAATTTTAATTATACTAATTGCACTCATGATTTTTTATTCAAATAACCAGTTCAGTTTTTTCTATTATCAATAAGATCAAAAAATATTATTCATCAGTATGTAATTTGTATTTAAATGTAATTTCCAAAAAAAAAAACCGAGCAAAGCTCGGTCATCCGGGTACTATTGATTAATAACTATACCTACGGTTCATAACTGTGTAAATTTTTATTAGTGACCTAGCATTTACTTTTTCTAATCTTTATTTCTTAGTAATATTAGTGTAGATACAACGCAACTTTTTAAATCGATTTACAATATATTAAAATGTACAAAGGTTAAAAGAAACGTATAATACACGAGTCATAACGCCACTATTGCCATGGTGAGAGAATCCACAACAGACACTGATAAAGAAAAACGAGTGCCACGAGTGACAACTTTTTAGGGTTCCGTAGTCAACTAGGAACCCTTATAGTTTCGCCATGTCTGTCTGTCCGTCTGTCCGTCCTCGCTTAATCTCTGTGACCGTTAGCACTAGAAAGCTGAAATTTGGTACCAATATATGTATCTATCACGCCGACAAAGTGGTAAAATAAAAATTGGAAAAAAATGTTTTATTAGGGTAGCCCCCCTATATGTAAAGTGGGAAGTGATTTTTTTTTTAATTTCAACCCTAACGTGTGATATATTGTTGGAAAGGTATTTAAAAATGAATAGGGGTTTACTACAATCATTTTTTGATAATGTCAATAATTTCGGAAATAATCGCTCCAAAAGTAAAAAACAATGTGTCCCCCCCCCCTCTAACTTTTGAACCATAGGTTTAGAAAATATGAAAAAAATCTGAAAGGTAGAACTTTATAAGGACTTTCTGGGAAAATCATTTTGAACTTGGATGGAAACAGTTTTTGTACAAAAAAGGCAAAGAGTTGTACAAAATAATCTCTGAACTAAGTTTGTAGTATAATCGTATATGCAAGCATTTTTTTCAACTTCGTTTACATATTTTATTATCCTGAACGTATCTTTTTTCAAACAAAAAACGAATTATTAAAATCGGTTCTCGCAATCCAAAATTACCACCGAAAACTTCTGGCACGTCTATGTATTAATTAGTAACCCAATTCCCCGAGAGATGACGCTGTAGGTTCTTATTACATTGGGTCGGGTATTATCGAATTGTTCAGTTGGTCTCTCCATGGCATCGCCTGCCGCGGAGCGTGCAATGTTGCACGCTCCATGTTCGCGCACATACCCACTACCGGGAGCAGTGCAGGAGCGCGGAGCGCTGCTGGAGCGCGAACATAATGGATACCCACCTTTAAACTCATAAGTGGGAACACTTATTGTGACGGACGGGAAACTACGGAACCCTACACTGAGCGTGGCCCGACACGCTCTTGGCCGGTTTTATTTATATAATCATAACATATGTTTCTATAGCTAAAATAACTCTGTATGTAAAACAATAGGCCTAAAGGCTAGGTGGACACGGTATTTCAGACAACTAACACGACCAATCTACTAATATTCATTAAGGGGATGGAGTAAGTCAGCTCAAATTCTAATTTCGTCCCCACTTGCCCGCGCGTCGTATGCTATGTACCGACATGTTTGTAATCACTAATACTGTAAGTAGAAAGGTCGTTAGACACTTATTTCATTAGGTTTATCATATTTATGCCTGTTTCTAACGCCAAGCCAGTCGCTTCTTATTTTTATTACGGTTATTTCTCATTTTAATTTTACGTCGTCCTGTTGCGTAATGTATATTCTGATCGTAAGCGACACAACCTCCCCGTTCAAAGGCCGAAGCGAAGTGACCGTGCGGCAGGAATCACGCTTCAAAAGGCCGATAGTTTAGGTAATTTCTTTTTACAGTGAAAATAATGGTATTTAAAAAAAAGTAAATAACATAAGCACTGCTTTATAGTTAGTTCAGTTAGTATGCAAAGTTTCATGATCTTATTTAAAGTATTTTATGAATAACAGCGGTTTATTGTTTATTATGTAGGTAACTTTGGATTTTTTTCTATCGAGAAAATTTTACGAAATCGTGTTTTCGTATAACATAATCCTTAACATTAATCCTCAACTTTACCATATATTTATTTCAAAATTAATGCTGCAATATTTTCGGCATAACGAAGGATCTTGCTAAGCCATTTGAGATTATATTTCCCCTTAAGTACTCCAAAGAACGCTTCCCACGATTGACAGACCGAACAGCAAACAATATATTAAAATTGATAATGCCCTAGAATTCATAGGTGACGGAAAACAATATTTACGAGAAAAAAAAAGACTATACTTACTATTACTACAATATTAATTTTAGCTAATTTTTATTTCCTGCAAGACATCATAAATGTTTGACATTTTACAATAAAATAATTTATTTAAAAAATAATTTATCGTACAGTGCTACCAACTTTGTGTTCAGGTGAACAAAATTGGAACTAAGGCCGTCATTTTTTAAATGACATTTCGCTGTAAGCTATTATTTAATCTGAGCATACATGATTGTAAACTGTTATTTGAAAAAAAGCCAGCTGGGTTTCCTCCTGGTTCTTCCCAGGACAGAGATATTTTTCCGTACCAGATGTAAATGAAAAAAAGTGACTTTCAATAAGTAATATTTATAAGTAATGTATATTGAATAAAAACAGTTCTGATTCTGCTCATCTATCACGTATAATAATAAAGAATGCGCCCACTGCTAAGTGTTATTTTATAGTAAATTCCCACTGTTATGTGGCGTAATTACTATGAAATTCTTTATATTATAACATTGAAATTCCATAAAAAATACTGGCAGCCAATATCATTGGAGAGGCCTTGCACACAAACAGGAAATTTAATACTAAATTTATACATATAAATAAAATAGAAGTGTCTGTCTGTAGTATCGAAATAACTGACTTTTATTGAGCGCAGCGGTGATTTGCGTGCTATTAAGACACGAATATTCATTTTTAAATTTGTCTGTCTGTTTCTAATCCATGGAACGGCGGAGTCGATCGTAACTAAGCTTGAACAGATAGAGAGCAATATCAGGAGTGGTGATCTAGGCTATATTTTTTCGTACATCTGGATTTTTTTGAGAAATCGAAAAATATATAAAATAAATGGTTTCTGATTAACATTTCCAAATGACGCTATAGCAATAGATCAAGGCGAAACCGGGTGAGTTGGAAAATAAAATCTGATCAGGAAACTCTGGATGTACCGATATACAAGTAATAGAAGTTACATGTTTATTTAACAGAATTAACAGATTTATTGTTGGTTGTAGGACTTCTTATTTCTGATAGCTTTTGACTATATTTAGTTGTTTATTACGCATATACTTACTGTAGGACTCACTATTCTTGTGTTTATAAAAAGAAGAAAAAAGTAGCGATTTTCATTCTGTAAATATTCCATTACATTCCATTCGATTCCAAAGTCAGCAATTTCTTTACAGAAAATATGCAATATATCAAAAAATTACAATATTTGATTAAACAAAAGATGTATTTAAAGGGAGTTATTATGATATTATAGAAGTAATAACTGATCTCTGGAAATAAGGTGATCGCTACCATGCTGTTTCTTATGTATAATTTAATTAGACTACTTCGTAAATTATTGTAATTTCTTAAAAGAGTCCTGCTGGGTTTCTTGTTGGTTTTCCCCAGGACAAAAAATAACCAGTTGCATCTTAAACAAAAATTATTCTATTCTATTAACTGAATACACATATTCATCGTTCTAGATTTATTAATTTGAGGCTAATGTATCTTGGCAACCGAGCATACCGAAAAGCCACACCTTAATTTAAATATGGTAGTACATTGGACCCACTAATTTTAGACGTATTTCTATACGACCAAATACTTAGTAAAATTTTTGGTAATTATTCAAGATCATATTTTAAGTATTTTTTTAATGTAAATAAATTATTCCATATAAATTAACTTGGTTTTACAAAGAGTCACACAGTTAAGGAATATTTTGTGACCCTTCTAATGCATTCGACTGTGTTCACCATAAGACATAAATCAGGAAGCTATATCATTATGGTGTAAAAACCTTAGCGATTAAACTTATTACAACATAATTAAATTAAAAAATTCAAACAGTTGTTATCAATGGGATTAGTTCTTCCGTGTTGGTGGTATCTATGGGTGTTTCTTAGGGCTTAATTCTTTGCCTCTTCTTGTTCTTAGTTTATGTTAATGACTTACATTACTTAGTAGGGAATAACCACGATTTATATAAATTTATGTGCTGATGATTTGTTAGCTGCGGCGGTGGCTGCGTATTATGCTTGAATCAGGCTAAATGCCTTTCCATGTATCACGACTTGTAGTAGAGCCACTCTTTCTGCTATTGTGATAAAAACGTGTACATCTACGTCTTGCTGTTTTTTTGACAAGAAATCCGACACCTTCCTGTCCTTTTGATTTTCCGATCTCTGATTTCTGACATTATGCGTCCAGCGTCCACTACGCAATTTTAATAAAAAGTACATAGTGGTACATAGCGGTTACCTTCCAGAAAAGACTGGCTGAATGGACCGGTTATCTGTGAGGTCAGTAGCCTCATATGGTTTACCGATGGGTCAAAAATGGGCCTCGACGTAGACTTTAGAAGTTTATGGGGAACGCCCCAAATTCAAACTTAGTATGAATTTGGGGAAATTCACCTATATCTTCCAGGCAGACATTTTTGCCATACTTCGATGTGCGCAAAACAAAATGCAACAACACCGTCAACCATATTATTAATATAAACTCTGATAGTCAAGCAGCAGTGCTAGCGCTGAGATCAAATTTATTGAACTCGAAGCTAGTTGGAGACTGGGTTAACCGTCCAAACGGCCTGGGGTGTAACAAAGTTTTAAGATACGTTCCGGGTCATGCGAGTATTGTAGACAATAAGCTTGCTCGAAGAGTATACAATTTGAACCCGATCCATTTTATGGAATCTCAAAAAGCCTGGCCCGATTGAAAATTGAATCTCTTTATCACAATAAATCACTAAGATCTGGTCCGATACACCAGGCTTAAAACCTTCTAAAACTTTAATCCGGGCTTATGATCATAAATTCGCTTAAGAAGCCGTGGAATCAAGTAAGAATAAACTGCGTATTATGGCAAGAGCCCTGACTGGACACTTGTCTTAAAAAGCACATGTCCATCCTGTCACTAACTAATTCAACAATGTGCCGATTTTGTTTCTTAATGAAAGAAACACTTCCACACATTTTAACTGATTGTGGACCCTTAATGCGCAAATGCAACAATCATCTGGTAAACTGTCAAGAAGTGAAATTGTTCACAGCTAAGCAACTCCTTTAATTAATTGAGGAGATAGGGCTAAGCAGTGAACTACAGCCATAGTAGCGATCAAAAAAGTCCTTACAGGTCACAGTGATACTGGTCTTTCTAGAGCTGTATATGTACTTTACACAAATAGAAAAGCCCGAAGGAGTCTCTTAAAAATTAAATACCTTTTACCATTAGAAAATTAAATGTATGTACACAAAAACAGTTTTATTAAAAATAGTAATTTATAATCTGCTAATTGCTTTAAAAATTTAATTGAGCAAAAAATGTTTAATAATGGTTATTATACTACTAAAGATTAAAGATTGATCGATAGAACCGTTTTTGACAACGCGATTAGGACAAACAAACAAATATATTTTAAATATTTGCTCGTGTAATATAGGATACAAACAATATTATATTAAAAAACCCAGCAATGAGTACAATAATCTATCTCTTCGTATACGTGTGTGTCGTAAATTTACCGAAAAAAAAATACACGGAAGATCAACGTATAGCGAGGCAACATGCAAGGCCAAAATGTTTTATTGCGGGGGCGACCGACGCGGCGCCTGAGTGATGCCGTTGCAACTTGTGGAATTGCAAACTTGCGAAATCGTATAAATAAAATAAAAATCTGTAGCGTAAGGTAACAAACACACCATGGTAAAGAGCAAACACGTATGGCGTTTAACTAGCTTTATCGTATTATGAATGGTGATACCATTCGGCACTCGTACTTGTAACACGAAAATTTTCGTGTACTTTATTTTAGCGTATTTATGTTATTACATTCGATGAACGGACATCAGTGCGCCATCTCGTCATTAGTCCGAAGTAACTAGAAACGTATATTGACGAATCGAGCTAGCTAATTGCATGCAATTGACCTTTCGTGTTAGTTCGAAATCCTACCACGGATCGACGGTGGCGCGGAGCCCAAGGGAGACCTAGTCTTGTTTGGAGCGAGCCGTTGTAATTATCGGACACGCACATATATAATTTTTGAATCGAAACGCCGGAACATGAATTTAAAGTGACGAGTACTTGGGCGTACATCCCCTTAAACACAATGTCTACAGGCAGTTTAATGTGTTGAAACACATCATCCCATAAATTGGGTCCTTAGTCCTTACTTTGAGTATGGTCCATTATCGAGTTTAACTATGTGAACGAGGCGAGGCAGCTTCAACTGGTGGCTATATTAGGACTGGGCGGCCTGGAGACCACGACCGGAGTACACCTGGAGGACATCTGTTACCTCACTGCTTCGCGGGATTGACCATAAACAGTGTAATATTGTGTAATCCACCAGGTTAGTCAAAACCTCAGTCCCCAGGGTATTTTAAAGTGACAACTTGATATTTGGAGCTATCCGTATGAACTTTGGAAGGAAATAAACTACCTTTTTTCTGTATATGTATCTTTGAATTTTCATTTACTAATCATCCAACCACAGGCGCCCTGGGATACTTTTATTTTGATACTCGAGTCTCTTAACTCTCCGATGACCGTAGCCGGTAAGTAACGCCCTAAAAAGTGTTATATACTAACACAGCTCTTCTAGTGCCTATATCTAGCGTTTTTTCGAGTATTAAAATCTCGCGCTTAATATAGCCTCTCTCCCGTCGCGTCGCTTCGCCACGTTGCATTACTCGGCGTTGCATTACTAGTGTTCCAGTAGTCTATAGTCGAAAAAATCTATTACCCACCCGCCGAAAGGAAAAAAATGATACGTGAAATATAAGCAGACAGTACTCGTATATACGGCCAAATGTGCCATTGGAAGGGCGAAGTCTAGCTTCTATGAATATATGTGATGTCTATAAATATATAAAAGTTATCACTAAGTAAGTTCTGGTAGTAGAAAAAAATTTTTTGGTGTACGAAAGATCCTAGAGTGGCAGCCTCGTACCGGTAAGCGAAGCGTAGGTCTGCCCCCAATAGGTATATATAATGGAATGGCGAACTGGTGAGGCATGCAAGGAAGTCGATGGACGCAGGCGGCTCAGGACCACGTTTTCTCCGTGAGGAAGGCATCTGTTCAGCAGTGTACTTGTGAAAAGCTGTAATGATGGTTATGAAGATGATTGCGGTAGTAAAGCGTAAAGGCAGCTGTTGTAATTAATAATTAAAATAAGATAGTAATTCGCAAAATCTTACAAATTATTCGTCGTATCGTATCGTATTAGAAACAATTTAAGGTAAATAAAATATTCCACCAGTCAATGACATGAAGACAGATATTTTTATAGGTTAAATACATGAAATTCAGTCCAGCACGCTGTTTAAATTAAAAGTTACTAGAAAATCAACTTACTATAATATCGTTTTATGTTGTTTACTAATTTATTATAAAATAAAATAAAAACGTTTGTTGAGTTTCTTTATACTCCCAGCCGAAAAGTTTGCTACGGGCCTCTTACGGTGTATTTACGGTTTAGGCCAATGTGTGACACGAAGTTGCACAGTACGTGTAATGTATGTGTGAACGTAAAAAGAAACAAAAAATACCCATAAAAACTCAAAAAGTGGACACCTTGCGGACCGGACACCAACTACTGCTTTCATCATCTTGAAATTTCAGTCCTCTTAGGTACGTAGGGTACCTACCTTCCATTCCGGTACAAGATAGAAATCACTAGGTTCAAGGTCTGGTGGATATGTTGGATACTCAAATATTTTAAAACGAGAATCTTAAATTGCAGCGATCGCAACGGCAAACTTGTAAAACGCAGTGTTATGGCGGTGAAAAAAATACAATATTTGCGAGTCTGCCTCAACATTTCTCATTAATTTTACACAACAGTAGCTTTACGATCGAAATATTCAATAATTACTATCCCTCGACTATCGCAGAAAAAAAAACCCATTATCTTATTGGAAAGTCTGAAGGACCCGCCTTGAATCTCTCTTAGGAGTTTGAGATGATGATTATATTTCCAATTCGTAGACTGTAAATTTGTATCAGGATCACAATGGCGGCCGTTGTAATCCCTATACAAATTTACAGTCTATGAATTGGAAATAATCATCATTTTCATCATGTCATCATGATTGAATGGCGCAGCCACACTGGGTCTATTGTTATAATTCGAACTGAAAAAACAATCAGAATCTTGTTTTAGTTTTAGTCCGATTCATTTGTGCGCATCGGTAAGCATTCTGGGTAACGTTCGGATACATTTCATCCGCAAGTTTTCGTGTAAAATTTTATGCACACTGCCTGTCTAAATCTTTGTTTCTTCAGCAATAGAATCGTGACGCAGTATTCGCAAATACAACTTTTCGGCTTTTTAGTCACTACTATCGTAGGGCGTAACGAGCGCGGATCATTTTTGATGGATATTCTTCCTCGTTCAAAATCAGCGCAGCGCATCAACATACTACAAACAAAGAAAACAACGGAGCATTTATCCTTAATGAGTTACACCAATGTGTGATAATTTGACAATAAAACCTATATAGCTTTAAAGCTATATTTATCAAAATAACAATAGTTGTTGTTTCATCCAAATTGGTGCAGAAATACGAAAGTTATAACTTTAGATGTTTCGCTATTTTTTTAAATTTACTGCCCGCTCGTTCACTGTGACGTGACGTCACAATTCGACAGAGCGAGTGCGCAATAAGTACTGGCTTCTTTGATTATTAAACCAAGTTGGTTGAATACTCAAAGACTGGCTTTTAAATTCAGTACTAACTACTAACCGCGCGCTCGGAATATACGGTCATTACTCATTATTTTACCAACATATTATAAACTAACGTATTGACCCATTTAGCTTTTATACAATTATACAGGGTGTCCAAATCTGCCAGATTTCAAAGTTTGAAAAATTATAAAAAAAGAACGACACGTTTTATGCAAAGTATTTTTACTAAAATATAAAGAACATAAAGGCGGATTTTATTTTTTGCAAACAACGTTTTCTAAATGGCGGCCATCGACCCTAACACACTCCTCGAGTCTGGAACGCATGTTTTCGAAAACTCTTTTACAAAGCGACTGGGGAATCTTGCTGATTTCTGCTCGAATGTTTTCTTTCAGTTGTGTCACAGTGGTCGAATTTGTTTTGTAAACGATAGATTTTTTAGAAGTTTCCCCATAAGAAAAAGACACACGGACTTAGGTCTGGTGACCTGGGAGGCCACGGTATGGTGCTGTTCCGGGATATGATTTTTTCGGGAAACAACTATCGCACTGCACTCATGGCCACATTAGCAGTGTGAGCTGTGGCCCCATCTTGCTGGAACCACGTATTCCGGTTACAGTATGGACTATTCTGTAATTCTAGTCTAAAAAAATCACTGATCATCTCAGCATATCTCTCGGAGTTTACTGTTACAGTTTGGCCACGTTCATTTTCGAAGAAATAAGGCCCTATTATGGCAGACGCAGATATTGCACACCATACTGTGACTTTTGGTTTGTGTAAATGCTGCTCTTCATGCAATTTTCTCGGGTTGGAAATATCCCAATAACGAAAATTTTGTTTATTTACATATCCTCCGATATGGAAATGCGCTTCGTCACTGAAGAATATGTTACCCATCCGAGTAGCAGTTTTAAATCTGAACAACATCGTCTTTGCGTAAGTTTTCCTTAATTCAAAGTCAGATTCGAGTAAATCTTGGACGATTTGGATCTTATAAGGATGGAATTTAAGTTTTTTTTCACATTATTACCTGTAAAGTTGATTTACTAATACCCAAAATCGATGAACGTGCACGAAGTGATAAACGAGGATTTTCAATCACAGAAGCCATAACACGTTCGACATTTTCGTCCGTGGCTACCGTTGGTGTTGTTCCTGGTCCGGGTCTATTTATTGTTGATCCCGTTGCTCTAAACCTTGCTACCCAAGACTGAATCAGGTTGATTGATGATCCATCACGAACTCGACGAATATCGTAGTGATTATTAAATAGACGACGGGCTTCAGACAGCGAAAATCCACTCGAAAAGTACACCTCGACGGCAAAAGCGCGGTGCTCTCCACTCCACGGATCCATAGCTACTAAAAAATCCGCATCGCTTGCGCGTCGAATAACCCCCTCCGCGCCCTTCTCCTACGTTGCATTCGAAAATTAAGTCTGTTCAAAGTTTGAAATCTGCCACTGGACACCCGTTATTTGTATTTATATGTATAGTCACGGTGTGTAGTGCTGTAAAACAATTAAAGCGGGCTTTAAGAAAAGCACAGTCAGATAACCTGCCAAAAGTGGATACTTTTGCGGTTGCGCAGTAATTTTCTGAACATAATGATTTTTTATCATTATAAATGCGTGGAATAAAGCTCTAAATGTAAGTTAATAATAAAAGATTACGGAAAGTATACAGTTTTACCAATGATTAGTAGGTTTATGCAGTAATACATAGGTAAGTATTAACTGACCGAACCACGAAATTGCACATGGTTTACAACGACATAACATGAAAAAACTTACTGAAACTTACTAATGCAATGAATATTAATCAACTCGTACTATTATTTAGTAAGTGTACCTTTTTTACATGGGGAAATGCCTACGCATATGCGGGGGCAAGGACGGGTCATGTCGGACCCGCACCGACTAAAACTCCATGGTGTTTCACCTTCGTCGCATATAAGCAGGGCCACGGGAACACTTTCACACAACCAGCGCTGGTGGCCCCATGGCAGCCCCTATTCGGGAGAGGTCTACTCCTCCCTCATCTCCTTCTCAGATAAGGCGCTCCAGAACATTAGGCGCGCCCTCCTCCGCTGCTTCCATCTTCACATGCGCAACAGACGCCCTCGCGTCCGATGAGGGAAAGCCATGGGGCCAGGAAAAACGAGCACTCAGAAGCACTAGGCTTTCTGACCCCAGCGACGGATCTGGACTATGGCTCCACTGCCAACCAAGATTCGGCTGCGGAGGGTAGGGAGAGCTGCGCCTCGCAATACCGACATTCCTCTCCCCTCGCAGCCCTACCACTACTGCATCAACTAATGGTGTGGCCCCGTCACCCCGTCAGAGTCGCGGAGGATGGGGAGAGTGGTGCATCGCTATATCAAGACTTCTCTTCCTCCGCGACTCCACCTCGACTGCAGCGGTAGGGGGATAGTGCACCCCTTTCGCCGCAGTCTGTCAACACACATCTGAAGTGGGCTCGTCAAGCCCACTCGGAGTGGCCTCCTCGGGCCGGCCCTACACCTCAGGCCAGCCATGTGGGTTCCTCTTAGTTCACTGCGGGTGACCAAGCCACGGCTACTAAGTCCCCCCGTCACGATAAGGCAGGAACCTGTACGGGGGGGGGGGGGGATTAATTAGTACCTAGTGACATGTGAAGAAATTTTGTTGGTTACGTAGTTCGTCAGTGGTAGCTCCTTGTAACATAGAACTCGAGAAATGCGTGTTACGCCCTCCTTAGCATATTTGTTCTCAAATTTTTGTACTTTGTTGTTATTGATTGTACTTTATATATCTGCACGTGTTTCTCTTGGCACCACACGAAGAGTTCACCTGCATTATTTGACAATAGACAAATACATACATGTATAAACACGAAGGTGTTCCTTCAACGAAACTTTGTCTGAACTTCTGAGGGTCTATTAGAATACTGTCTACGGCTATTTATGATGAGGACACATTGAACATTCGTCCTATATTATGAGGCAGACTTCTTGAAGCGGTTTTTAGATATTCAAAGGCAGCCTAAATTTGAACAAAAAGTATTTCCACCACAAAATAAAGTCGCAATTATTCCCAAAGAAGCCAACGCAAGAGTTAGTCAGCTTATTGATCGTTTTTTAATTTTGGTCAGTTTAAATTTTATTAAGTAAATTTTTCCAGCTGCATCCGGAAGTATCTATAAAAAATAATTTGCCTTCATTGTTTTCAAACCCATTTATTATGGCGTCATAAGCTAGTCGCTAATCGGATACTAACTTTGGTACGTGATTACAAACGTAGGTTACGTAACTCATTAAGTTGGTTGAATCATGTACCTATGTTATGTCCTTACAGAATCGCTTTCGTAGGTTCTATGCGGTGTAAGCAGGCCAAAGTCAAGTGAGTCTTCTACTAACGCTTTCTGTACAATAAACTTCACTTGGAGTGAGGACTGAATGACACTTATCCACACCATAAAAATTAATTGGGACTTATGCGCAGCAGTGGAACATGCTGTAACTTTATAACCTCTTCGCTTAATGTTTTCTTTAAACATTTTTAATTTAACCCTTAAATAGACCCGGTATCTAACATGGCAAGATATCAAAACGGATATAAGTACTTTCCCAGTTCTTCATTTTGCAGACATAAGATTAACATGCTGGATTGCCTATGATAAGGACATAAAGAATTTTCTCCCAAGAGTGTGAAAGCAGCGACAGTGGGATATTCCAGAAATATCAAATGGCTTCCAATCGATGCTCATTTACCTCATTCACGTCAGACGTAATATACTCAGACAATTATAAAATGTACTTAGATTAGTAAAAATTTCGTTACGATTCCATAGAAAGTCACATATAACTAGCTAAAATAAAAGAAATAAAAATTCCTGTATTTTCAAGAGTCTCATCACTAATATTTTTCGAGTTTTCCCCTTAAGTATTCATAGACACTTGTGTTGGGAATAACTCGCTACTTCCCTTACGGTTGGCTTTGAGCCAACAAGACTATGTAAACTATACTATATCTAAAACGTGAATGGTGTGTGTGCGCGTTTGTGTATGTATTTGTGTGTGTGAGTATGTGCGTGCGTGTGTCGGTCACCTGTAAGCCTCAAGGATAAGGTTTCTTGAGATCGGTATGAGTATTCCGCATACAGGTACCGATACTAAGTTTCAGTTTAGGAGGACACTCAGGATCAGGACAGAGGAGGACACTCAAAGGACACTCAGGATTTAGTTTAAGAGCCCAATCCGAAAGTAAAGCATCAGCTAAGGGATATTTGCAGAATTCATCGTCCTCGATGAAGGCAGAGTTCTTTGCAGGCTGCTTGATAGGTTAAAATGACCTGACTATGATCCGCTGCCAAGGTCAGATTGGGTAGCTGAGTGCTCGTTATTCCTGGCTCCATGGACTTCGCCTATCGAACACAGGGGCGTCCGTAGCGTAGGTGAAGTTGGAAGTCGCAGAGGAAAGCACGCCACGTGTTTTGGTGCGCTTTACCCAAGAACGAGATTGGGAATGAGTAGTCCTTCCCTCTGCCGAGGACGGGCCGCCACGGAGCGGCCGGTGGTGGTGGCGCCGAGCATGTGTGTTCCCGCGGCCCTGCCAATACGCGGCGAAGGTGGAATACCATGGGGTTTTAGTCGGTCCAAGGCCCCCCTTGCAACCTAACCAAATTTTTTTCCAGTTTACAAACATAAATTGCACAAGGGCAAAAATCCAAATCCAGTACAATTATTTGTAGTCCATACGAATACTCGTGCCGTGCGGGATTCGAACCCGTGGCTTCGGCGCTGCAACTCATTGGTAAGCCATCGCGCCATGGAGCCCTTATATGTGTTATGCATAGGCATTTTCCCGTGTAAAAAACACCTGTCCATTACCGGTCAAAAGACTTAAAATATGTTGCAGAGCATAATCTAAAAAATTTTAGATGGGCCGGCTATGACATTCGCCGACTAGCCGATGGACCGACTATTCGATTAAAAAAAAGGGATTATTTTATTATTTATTCTTCAAATAAAGCTTGATTAGAATGACAGCTGTCATCAAAAGTGACGGCATAACTTTATAGAAGCGTAAGCGTAACGAGTGATTTGATTAATATTAGAAAACGAATAATCATTAATTTCTGACGAGTGAACAATATTTTTGATGACAGTTCTTCACTTAAAAACGTGCATAACATATAAATTCGGCTTTAAAATTAAACTAGTTAATATTGTTACGCGATCCAGTCGACGACACAACTAGCGCCATCTAGTGTCAGGAACGAGAGCGAGGGGAGCGTTGCAGTTTATGACATCACAGATCTCTCAACCGACAGCGCCACCCGAAGAACTAAGTTTCTAGAAAATCTATACTCGAACTCTCGTTCCCTTACGCGTGTTTACTTGAACATTCCGGATATTTTGCTAATTTAAACATAAATAGGTGGCGCAAGATGCGATCGAGGCACAGAGTTGAACTCAGCGAAGCTTCGGAGCAGAATTAAGTGAATTAGTGTGTTTAATTATTAGTGTTTTAACTTTAATTTGTGTAAAGTAAATTAAAGTGTTAATTTAGGTAATTTTATCGGCAATTTTTATTGTCACGAACCCTAAGCTCGTAACAATATTAATTCATTATCACAAAAAAATTAACCCAATAATTTACTACCACCTTACAAGGTTACCCCAAGTTGCGAAAACGTTAGAGATGGGACAAATCGAAAAATGTGACTTTATTAAATTAAAATAAAATTATTTCAAATCGTTTCAATCTTTTTTTTATTATTGAGCTCAATGAGCACATTGAGCCGCCATTTTGTTTGTTATTATCATTACGAGTGCCGATGCCAGACGCCTTGTATACGCTTTTTATTCCCCAGTTTTAGCTTATTTCGTTGTTTTGAGTATTTGTTGTTCTTATCTTGTTATTGTTTTTTTTTGTTTTGTTATTACCTTTTTGTTGTTACAATGCCAAAAAGAACCAGAAAAACTGTTTTAAATAGCAAAGCTCGCGAGTTTGTAATTCGTTTGCGTAACTATTCTGAATGTGAATACAAAAATGGCGGACCGCTTTTCTGTCACAAGTGTGTAACAGAATTGCTGAGGCTGTTGGAGTTGGAAGAGCTACTGTGACTAGAATCGGCAAAGAAAACTTTGGAGATACATCAACGTAGAAGAATAGGTTATCTACTCCAAATAAAAAAGAAAGAAATATTTCCCCGTAACTGACTAAAGGCGGCTACTCACTTGCCTGCCGCAGGGGCAATCTAGGGTATAGGATAGGAGTGCGAATGACCCATAATTGCCTCCTTAATTGTGATGTGTGCATGCAAGCAGGGGCAATTTTCTAAGTCGGCCCCGAGGCAGGGCGGTAAGACCTTCCTCGCTCCCTATATTTTAGCTGCCGCTACCGCGTGAGTAGCGTAATTGGGGAAATTTCAATCAGTTCGTTGGTGACTTTCGCATGGAGCACACGTGTGAGTACAAGCCACAATGGATATCAAAATTTGGACACGAGTTACAGAAGTGTATTAAGAGCGGCTTCTTCACTCAATATTTTCTTTTTCTCTTTTTACGATAGCACTGCAGAAAGAACTTTATTGAACGTGCTAACGTTTTTTAACATGGTAACGTTTTTTAACGTGGCAAAGTTTTTAATCCATCTCTCCTAGGAAGAACCACAGGAAGGACGACTCACTGGCCCATGCCGCAAAGGACAAAGCAGAACTGATGGGCTCTCTTTGCGTCCAACTCGACTCTTGATGACGGGGGTAACACACCGCCGACCATCCCACGGTGTGAGTGCTAAATGCAGGATGTGCTGTTTACCCAACGCTTGGTGCGCAGAGCACTCATCTCCCTGGATGTCAACAAGTCAAGAGGGTCTGATGGCGTTCCTCCTATTGTGCGGAAGACATGTCCTTCGGAGTTGACACCGGTGCTAACGCGTTTTTTCCGGTACTCCTACTCCTCGGCGTAGTCCAGAAATCGTGCAAGTTAGCTTTTGTGCAACCGATCCCTAAAAAAGGTAACCGCTCTCATCCGTCCACCTATAGGTCTATCGCCATCACCTTCTTGTACTCTAAAATAATGGAGTCCGTTATTAACAGCCAGCTCATGCGGTGGCTTGAGGATCACCAGCTGATTAGTGACTGCTAGTACGGTTTCCGTCGCGGTCGCTCGGCTGGTGGTCTTCTGGGTTACCCAACTCATAAATGGGCGGAGGCAGTAGAGTCCAAGGGGGGGGGGGGGCGTTGGTCGTTAGTTTGGACATAGTGAACGCCTTTGATGGGGTTTGGCACAAAGCGGTTTTCACGAAGCTCTCTTCCTATGAGCTTCTCGAGAAATTTTGCAATTGGACATCAGCTTTCATGCAGATCGGCATCAAGGTCGTTGTAGACGGTGCAAGCTCCGATTACAAGCTTTCTTCTGCATATCAATGATGTGTTGCAAACCGGCAACATTCATTGCTATGCAGATGACAGCACTGATGATGCTCTGTACACCGGCCGTGCCAATATTTCTCGGGAAAACGTCTGCGAGCACCGGGACAAACTTGTGTCTAAAGTCGAGTCTTTGCTGAACAAAGTCTCGGATTAGGGGCGACTAAATCTAGTCCAGTTTAACCCTCAGAAGACACAAGTTTGCGCGTTAACCGCTAAAAAGAACCCCTTTTTCGTATCTCCTTAGATTCAAGGCACTCCCCTTGTTGCCTCAGCCAGTATCGGAATCCTCGGCGTCGACATATCGAGTGACGTGCAGTTTCGTGGTCACTTGGAAGAGAAGGCCAAATTGGCCTCTAAAAAGCTTGGCGTGCTCAGCAGAGCGGGCCAGTATTTCACGCCGGCACACCGCTTGCAACTTTACAAGGCGCAGGTTTGGCCACACATGGAATACTGTTCCCATCTCTGGGCTGGGGCTCCCCAGTGCCAGCTACTTCCATTTGTTCGCATCCAACGCAGAGCTTTTCGATTCGTCGGCGACCGAGCTCTTTCCGATCGGCTTGACTCACTGGCACTGCGAAGAGATGTTGCATCTTTTTGCGTATTTTATTGCATTTACCACGGAGAGTGCTCTGAGAAATTCCAGCAGCACCATTTCACCACCGCACATCGCGACAAAACTCGTGATACCATCCATACCATCTCGATGACTGGCGGTCCACCACTGTGCGATTTAAAAGAAGTTTTTTTCCTCGCGCAACTTCCTTGTAGAATCAACTACCACCAGAGATTTTTTCGGACCGATATGACTTAGCGACCTTCAAGAAAAGAGCCTACTCCTTTTTAAAAGGCCGACAACGCATCGACAATTCCCCTGGTGTTTGCAGTTGTGCATGGGCGGCGGTAATCACTTAGCATCAGGTAAACCGTATGCTAGTTTGCCCCCTCTCCTATGAAAAAAATACTTGGTTAAAATAAGTATTGAGTGCACTTTTTTATTATGAATACTTTATCGATATATCGATTTAATGTTCCCAGTACTAGTCACATCAGAATGACAGCTGTCATTCTAATCAAGCTATATTTAAAGAACTATAGTCGGCCGAATATTTGACCAAACCGGTCATTGATTTCGGCGGAGTCAGTAATCCCCATGGCGCTTTGTTGTCAGCTGATTGGAGTGGCGGAGTCGTAACAGTTCAAGATATCCCGAAATGTTGCGCCTTGCTAAAGTGTACCTCTGTTGTCCAGCTAGTTCTATGTATAGCGAGGGACTTCTCCCAAGCTGGCAATATGTACGAAATGATAAGAAATAGATTCCTGCCAGAAAGGGCAGATTCTCTGGCGTTTTCAGCACAAATTGCCTCTAATAAAATAGCATAAATAATTTTATATTTTTATTATACGAAAATGAAGCTTTGTACGTCACAATATGTACCCTAGTTTATTACTTACATTTTTTATCTAATTATCTAATTTCTGATTGCCATTATTGCCAAATAAATAATACACAGTGAGTTTATATCTTAAATCTTAATTCCTACAACCCCTAGATCTTCAATAATCCATTCATTATCATAATACTCTTAATATTTTGTTGTTCATTAAAAGTTATTGACACTCGCCCTTACAATTTATTTTTTTAAATAATAATTTCTTTCCTTTATTTTATTTGTTGGGGGAGGCCGTTCAGCAATGGACTTGTGAAGGGCTGTAATAATAATAATAATTATGTCTTCTTGATTTAAGACAAGTTCCTAATCTTAGATTATCTATAAAAATTCTTATTCATATATTACAAGTTGTAAAACTATTAAATAAAAAAATTGTTAATAATTCATTGTTATTAAGATTTCATTTCAATTACCCTACAAATTATTTAATTTATTTGAAATGTAAATAAGAAAAATAATAGGCCGACTATTCGGTGTTTTAGCCGACTAATCGCCGACTACAAATATGGCGGGATAGTCGGTGGTCTAACAATGGCTTGCTCAATTCCTTTGATGTTATATTTGTAGATTTTTTTAAAGAATAAGGGCCGACAAACAAGCACTTCTAAGAACTAAAATGGAATGGACACGTCTCCATTAATAATGGTCTCCGTTTCTTTACACTAACCATAATAAACACAGCAAACTCTTATTTTACGCTGCGTCATAATTTAGCTGTAGTGTGGCGCTACCTTGTGAAAGTATATCCTAATAGATATATTTAATCGCTTAAATTGATTGACAATATTCAATGATAATGTATGTCTTGAAGCTTCTGTACAGTACAGGGAAATATGGAACTTGTATTCATTTAGTATCAACAGCCACCATAATTATTTTGAATGTGCGAAAGGTTGGATATAAAATTGGTAGCTGAGTCATTCTTACATGATAGCCTTTTTTTTAAACTGTTAAAGAAGAACAATTCAGCCATAAATTATTTTCGAGCAACTAACTATTGACGCAGCGCACGCCGCAGAAGGGTGACTCTAGGCACATCTTTTTCAGATTTAGTTGATGAATATCACCATAACTTTTAGTCATAATATACATAATATAGCCTATGTCCATTTGAAATAATGTACCTTCCAGATGGTGGAATAATTTTTCGAATAGGTGCATTGGTTCCGGAAATTACCCACCACATATATACAAACTCCCAAAATTCGCACTCTCTCTTTATAATATTAGTATACCCAATGATTTCAAGAGGAAGGAGGCCCATCTAAATATTTCACTCATAACTTTTTCATACAAGAAAAAGTAGTGCATCTATCATAATACAAACGTCATATCAAAACACGACGTAACCAGGGTCGGATTTCGCAGTATAATTATCATAATTGTACCATTATTTCATAGTTTGTAGTATATAGTATCGTAATAATACTAAGCGAAAATACCATAATTTTATCTAAAGGTCGACTTGTAATATTATTGGGTCCTTTTACATTTTAATATTAACCCTACGATATCGAGAATTTCTGTATTGTACATGAGTGCCGCGTTTTTTTAAATAAAATTAGAACTGCTCCTTTCTGGTCAATCGACGCTCGATCGATGCATTTATGTTGCATCCTTGATACAACTATAATGAGGGGCTACCACGATAAAAACTCTATGCTCCAGAAGCAATCGGTTTGAAAACAGAATTTCAAATTATTTTATGAATCAGATTTTCAGATTCAATTAAGCAGATATTTCTTTTGTACTCTTTTCGTTTTATCCTTATTGAATATAAAATATATTAGGTACCAATATTCAAAATTTTACTTACACTAAGTTCTTTAGACAACACTTAAACAGAAATAAAAATAAAACCGTCAAAAACCGAAACGTATAGATAAACTAGACGCGTGACGCCAAAATCCCGGCACATGGGAAGAAAGAAACATGAAACGGCAAACGTGATATAATTTTTTTTAATATAATTTAATATAATAATTTTATTTAATATAATTTAAAATAGTATAATTTTATTTTCCATGTAGAATATTTTTGAGGGTCTGAATCCAACCCTGGCCTAATCTTGGTAATGTAACTAAACTAACTGTAAAATAAAACTTTAAAAATGCGTTTATATAATAATTTAATTTTAACAAAATTAATATAAGGTTATTTACCGATGATACGATATCCCATGTTTTTTTTAAATCTTTGTATTGTAATTTTTGCATTCTTTTACCACGCAACTAGACATATTTGTGACAGGCAAATCTGTCCTACGCGCGCACCTCTGTCAACCGATTCGCGTTGGCCCTAAACTGTAATTTTAGGGCCAGCGCACTGGTACGTTTTATTTGTTCGGTCGGCCCGGTCCTTACGCTAGTAATATGTATATAAGTCAATGAGTATACCTAGATTAATAAGATTTTATACATGGTAAATAATGTTTTTGGAGCAAGAATGAGTCGAGTCGACCTGAGTACCACGGCACCACGCTCTCACAGAATACCAGCGTAAAATTTGTTTAAGGCTGCTGTTTATTATAGTCGAGTCCATTCAATTTTAGTCCTCAGAGGTTTCAACACATTTGCATTTTGATTCTTAATCGAGGATAGACGTAGATGTTTTTGGGCCACAGCATCCACTTACCATCAGATGGACTGAGTGCTTGTTTGTCACCTTATTCTTAAAAAAAATATTATGAAATGGATAAACTAAACTAAAATATCCGTATTAGTGAAGTAGAAAAACTAAAAAGAGTTAAAATGTGTAAACAATTAATGATGATACTATGCACAAATAAGTTCACCTTAGTCCTAACTAAGGACACCCTCCTTGACGTGGTCACGGCTGGTAAAGCGCAAATAATATAGAAGCGGCATAAGACAAAGGCACGGCACACGCGCGGCGCCTATGGCGTGATTTTTACACTTCATAATATATGCGGCAAGCATAATAAATTTTTTTATTTTTAATTACTTCTGAATTTTTAGAAACATTAGCTATTCTAAAATAATTTGTTGGGAACTATACTGGAAACACGCGGTTTCTCTTCAACCAATCACCTAGATAAGCTATATTTCTCGCACCTATGGCTACGCATAAAAAATTTTTGTCGTATTCATTTGTAAACTTTATTCTTGTCTGAGAGTTGTTTAAAATCGCTAAATTTTCCTGGAGATTTGCAGTTACTATTAAAATTACTCAATAAATACGTGATGAAGATTTAATATTGCCAAGAGTATATTTTCTAGTAATATTAAAAAATAAGTAAGACGAACGTGATGGTTTTTGAAAGAGAAAAAAGCAAAACGGTATGTGAAATAAGAATAGAAGGAGAGTTAATTGAGCAAGTGGATGAGTTTGTGTATTTGGGATGTGTAGCAGGGATGGTAGATATGATAGGGATATAGAACGACGAGTAAATGCAAGGAATAAAGTGAATGGGGCACTACACTCTATTATGAAGAACCAGAATGTGTCAAAAAAGGCACGTATGATAATTCATAATGCTGTGTTAGTCCCTACTTTAATGTATGGTAGTGAAAGCTGGGTGTGGCAGAAGAAGCATGAAAGTAGAATAAATGCTGTAGAAATGCGGTCTTTAAGGAATATGCTAGGGTTGAATCTGAATCACAGGGTGAGAAATTGCGTGATAAGAGATAAATGTGGTATGCAAGATGATGTTGTGACCAGGATTAAGAAAGGAATGCTTCAGTGGTTTAGTCACGTAGAAAGAATGAATGAGGAAAGAGTGACAAAGCAAATTTATATGGCAGATGTGAATGGCCGAGTCGGGAAGGGACGCCCTAGAAAAAAGTTTATCGACCAAATTGGCGATATTTTGAAAATGGGCCACGTTAGAAGTACCCTTAACCGACGAGCATGTATGCGTAGATATATGGATGTAAAGGAGGCGAAAGAGGTATGTCAGGATCGTGCCAAATGGAAGTCCGTAATCTCTGCCTACCCCTCTGGGTGACAGGCGTGAGTGTTATGTATGTATGTACGTATTAAAAAATATTTTGAAGAGGTCTGGTAATACTTTATAACAGACAAAAACATCTGAGATTAATTTTTATGAAATACGTAAGAAGTAAATAAAAAGATTTAAAAAATCAAATTTGCCAATAAAATATTTATTTGCAAATGTTTTATGTTGTGCAGTAACGAAATAACCACAAACGCTCATCCAAACCCGCGGGACTGGATTCGCCAATAGACAAAATTGTATTTTTTACAATTTCAACTTGCCAAAAGGACCTTCGCGAAGTTCGTCGCCAGCTCTCGGACTATTACGGTCTCTGAAGTCCATAGTTTGACTGCGAAGGGTAGAAAGAGTTAACGCCATTGGGAATCCTCATAACGTGACATAATATTCTCTCCGAATGAAATCAAATCGATAGACTGCATGCTAACGTTTAGAATATAATAGAATTATTTTTATTCAACAGTGGTTTCTGGATCTCGACAACAGCTCCACTTACCGCGTCATATTATGTTTGTAAACCATCCATGGATCCGCTCAAATACACATAAAAAGTCATCCAAATTGGTCGAGCCATTTTTGATTTATTGCTAGACTAACGGACAGCAATTGATTCTTATATATAAAGAAGATAGATTACAAAATACTTTTTGAAAGTCATTTAAGCTTTATCCCTAGTTCGGGAATAATCCTCTGTCCTGTGACGAACCAGCAAGAATCCTAATGGGACTTTTTACAATTAATTTACATTATTATATTTTATAGAATCAGTATAAAACATTTAAAAGCGGCACGGTAGCGATCATCTCATTTCTAGGAGGTTATTATGAGTCATGTAATTTTTAATAGTATATTATCCCTTACTAAACAATTTTTGCTTAATAAAATCTTTAAACATTTTGATAAATAAGTCATGGATATTATTAGATACCGAAAACTTCAAGGAGGTTTTACTTTAGAAGAAATGCTTTAAGGAAGGGTTACTTACTTCTCTAGATCGCATCAGGTAGCGCACGAGACGACCGCGCAACACTGCGAGCGTGTTTTTGTCCAACTCAACATTTCCTCCCGCGACTGACTGCACCAACACTTGCCATCGGGATAGTGAGTTCTCCAATAAACGGATGTCCTTCTTTTCTACCCTGTAAACAATGTTTCGACATCATCATCATCATCATCATTATAGCCCTTCACAAGTCCACTGCTGAACATAGGCCTCCCCCAAGTGATGCCACAAAGCACGGTCCTGAGCCACCTGCATTCATCGACTTCCTGCATGTCTTTTACCAGGTCGTCACTCCATCTAGTGGGGGGTCGCCCTACACTACGCCTACCGGTACGAGGCTGCCACTCAAGAACCTTTCTTCCCTATCGGTTATCGGTTCTTCGAGCTATATGGCTCCGAGCTATATATACCCCCGCATGAAGAATTACACAAATGTTTCGACAATCCATTATGTAATATTGCATAACTGAAATCAGGGGAGAAAATTACTATTGAAATAATACTAGTTTCAACAGAATTTATCGCGTATATTTAACTTTTTTACCCGACGTTTCGAGAGCTTTACAGCACCCATGGTCACGGGAAGGACTGAGATGTTCAACGTCCAGCTGTCATAGTTAACCGCGGTTACCATAGATTAAAATTTTAACTTTTGTTCCGATCTACACAGTATGAGCTTATGGTATCATGGAGTCTTGCAGTTGTGTGCTTGGGTTGGGATTTAATTTTATTTATTATAGGATCCCAAGCAGATGGTAGCACCCAGCCATCTTCTCTATTGAAATTAGGATGTTTTTTGATTTCAATAGCCTCGCGAATCATCCTTGGAAGGAATCGGTGTTCTTTAGCGAGGATTTGTGGTCTATCAAATCTGATGTAGTGACGGGGGCGATCTTGTACATGTTCACAGACTGCAGACTTCCCGGAGCGTCGATTCTTCACATCAGCTATATGTTCTTTGACGCGGGTTTTAATTGATCTTTTAGTTTGTCCTATGTAGGAGAGACCACATTCACAATCAAGCTTGTACACTCCTGCATCTTGCAGAGGGACGTTACACTTGACTGATGGTAAAAACTGACCAATCTTCTTCGGCGGCTTGAAGTATGTTTTGATGGAAGCGCGCTTCAAGATGTAGCCAATCTTGTCAGTGACTCCTCTAACATATGGCAGTACAGCAGGTACACGCTCGACTGTGGCCGGCTTCACTCGTTCTCTGTGACGTAGGCGTGGGACCCGAAGCTTGTTGTCATGCAAAACTTGCTTGACATGTTGGAGCTCGGCAGCCAAGTGTTTACTGTCACAGATCCCTCGTGCTCTCTGAAACAAAGATTTACCCACGGTAGCTAACTGTGAAGGATGGTGGTGAGAATCACCATTTAAATATCTATCTGTATGGGTCTTTTTTCTATACACAGTATGGCTCAAGGTGTTATCAGGATTCCGAATTACTAACACATCTAGAAAAGCTAAGGAATTGTTTGCCTCTAACTCCATTGTGAACTGTATTTTAGAATTTATAGAGTTAAGATGGTCTAAAAATGCAGTTACTTTATCTAAAGGTAGAATTGTGAAAGTGTCGTCTACATACCGCTTGTAGAATCTTGGATTTATGGGAGAAGTAAGCAGGGCTTTCTCCTCAAAGTCTTCCATGAATATGTCGGCGACAATGGGAGATACAGGTGAGCCCATCGCCACACCATCTACTTGCTTGTAGAACTCCTCCTTCCACAATAGGTAGCCAGATGTAAGGCAGTGTCTGAGTAATACTGCATATTCTGCGGGCATGTTGTTTTCTTCCAGCCTTCTAGTTACAATTGAGATGCAGTCTTCCACAGGTAAGCATGTAAACAATGACTGCACATCAAAACTGACCATAGTTTCATTGTCTGCCAGACGTAGGTCTTTAATCTCGCTGACAAAATGGTAGGAATCCTTTATGTGTGCTCTTGTATGTCCCCTGAGCGGTGAGAGTATTTTCGCTAAGTGTTGAGCCAATCTGTAAGTTGGTGAATCGATTTGGCTCACTATGGGGCGTAACGGAGCATTGGGCTTGTGTATTTTTGGTAACCCATACAACTTTGGTGATTTGGCGCACGTAGGTATTATCCATTTTACGTCCAGATTTCATTTTTCGGAGTGTTTCTTTATGAGGTCACTAGTTCTTTTTAGTGTGCTATTTGTTGGGTCGTTTTTAACCTTTTTATAAGTACTTACATCCGACAAAAGTTCTTGTATTTTAGAATTATAATCTGACGTATCCATGACCACCGTGGCGTTTCCCTTATCTGCGCGGAGAATCGTAAGTTCTGTTTTATTGCGTAGGTTCTTTAACGCTATAAATTCGTCTCTGGGAAGATTCGGTTTAGGCACTGAACATCGACGTAACATAGACGAAATGTCTTGACGTATCGCCTCCAAATCTTCTTTCCGCATATTGTTTTTAAATAAACAGTCCTCGACACTACAGATAATTTCTTCGTACGGTAATCTGCTAGGAGTTATAGCATAGTTTAGTCCTTTGGATAAAACCTTTATTGTTGCATCATCCAGTGTTTGTTTTGACAGATTATAGAACGCGATTAATCTATGATCTGTGTTTGTCAATGGTTGCTTTTGGTTCTGGCATTGATTCGGATGTTTGACATTTGATTTGGCCGTTAATTTTTGATATTTTTCTATATGTTTGTTTTTGCATTCGTTATATTTGCTAATTTCGCGTTTATTTAATGTTTCCATGCAAAAATTATAATCAAACGTCGTTAAAACTTTCTTTAATTCACTGGATGATGTGTCTATGGATTTATTTATGTCATATAGATCGGAGCGTTTTTGTTGGATTACCGCCCGTAACAACTTTTTACTTGCCTGATTTAAGATCTTAGCGCTTCCTCGAATGTCCTTTTTGGTGGATATTTTGACACACGTAGGAATGCGATTATGGTCTCGACATCTCTTCAAGAAATTTAAGGCTGTTAGATATCTTGCGCGCTTAGTCTTTAGATCTTCTAATCGGCGTATTTTATTTGCAATTACCAGTCCGTACTGGTTTACATAATGATTTCTTATATTTACGCGAACACTACACATTGAAATAATACTAGTTTTAACGGAATTTATCGCGTATATTTAACTTTTTTACCCGACGTTTCGAGAGCTTTACAGCACCCATGGTCACGGGAAGGACTGAGATGTTCAACGTCCAGCTGTCATAGTTAACCGCGGTTACCATAGATTAAAATTTTTACTTTTGTTCCGATCTACACAGTATGAGCTTATGGTATCATGGAGTCTTGCAGTTGTGTGCTTGGGTTGGGATTTAATTTTATTTATTATAGGATCCCAAGCAGATGGTAGCACCCAGCCATCTTCTCTATTGAAATTAGGATGTTTTTTGATTTCAATAGCCTCGCGAATCATCCTTGGAAGGAATCGGTGTTCTTTAGCGAGGATTTGTGGTCTATCAAATCTGATGTAGTGACGGGGGCGATCTTGTACATGTTCACAGACTGCAGACTTCCCGGAGCGTCGATTCTTCACATCAGCTATATGTTCTTAGACGCGGGTTTTAATTGATCTTTTAGTTTGTCCTATGTAGGAGAGACCACATTCACAATCAAGCTTGTACACTCCTGCATCTTGCAGAGGGACGTTACACTTGACTGATGGTAAAAACTGACCAATCTTCTTCGGCGGCTTGAAGTATGTTTTGATGGAAGCGCGCTTCAAGATGTAGCCAATCTTGTCAGTGACTCCTCTAACATATGGCAGTACAGCAGGTACACGCTCGACTGTGGCCGGCTTCACTCGTTCTCTGTGACGTAGGCGTGGGACCCGAAGCTTGTTGTCATGCAAAACTTGCTTGACATGTTGGAGCTCGGCAGCCAGGTGTTTACTGTCACAGATCCCTCGTGCTCTCTGAAACAAAGATTTACCCACGGTAGCTAACTGTGAAGGAGGTGACCACCATCCTTGGGATGGTGGTCACCTCCTTCACAGTTGCATGACAACAAGCTTCGGGTCCCACGCCTACGTCACAGAGAACGAGTGAAGCCGGCCACAGTCGAGCGTGTACCTGCTGTACTGCCATATGTTAGAGGAGTCACTGACAAGATTGGCTACATCTTGAAGCGCGCTTCCATCAAAACATACTTCAAGCCGCCGAAGAAGATTGGTCAGTTTTTACCATCAGTCAAGTGTAACGTCCCTCTGCAAGATGCAGGAGTGTACAAGCTTGATTGTGAATGTGGTCTCTCCTACATAGGACAAACTAAAAGATCAATTAAAACCCGCGTCAAAGAACATATAGCTGATGTGAAGAATCGACGCTCCGGGAAGTCTGCAGTCTGTGAACATGTACAAGATCGCCCCCGTCACTACATCAGATTTGATAGACCACAAATCCTCGCTAAAGAACACCGATTCCTTCCAAGGATGATTCGCGAGGCTATTGAAATCAAAAAACATCCTAATTTCAATAGAGAAGATGGCTGGGTGCTACCATCTGCTTGGGATCCTATAATAAATAAAATTAAATCCCAACCCAAGCACACAACTGCAAGACTCCATGATACCATAAGCTCATACTGTGTAGATCGGAACAAAAGTAAAAATTTTAATCTATGGTAACCGCGGTTAACTATGACAGCTGGACGTTGAACATCTCAGTCCTTCCCGTGACCATGGGTGCTGTAAAGCTCTCGAAACGTCGGGTAAAAAAGTTAAATATACGCGATAAATTCCGTTAAAACTAGTATTATTTCAATGTGTAGTGTTCGCGTAAATATAAGAAATCATTATGTAAACCAGTACGGACTGGTAATTGCAAATAAAATACGCCGATTAGAAGATCTAAAGACTAAGCGCGCAAGATATCTAACAGCCTTAAATTTCTTGAAGAGATGTCGAGACCATAATCTCATTCCTACGTGTGTCAAAATATCCACCAAAAAGGACATTCGAGGAAGCGCTAAGATCTTAAATCAGGCAAGTAAAAAGTTGTTATGGGCGGTAATCCAACAAAAACGCTCCGATCTATATGACATAAATAAATCCATAGACACATCATCCAGTGAATTAAAGAAAGTTTTAACGACGTTTGATTATAATTTTTGCATGGAAACATTAAATAAACGCGAAATTAGCAAATATAACGAATGCAAAAACAAACATATAGAAAAATATCAAAAATTAACGGCCAAATCAAATGTCAAACATCCGAATCAATGCCAGAACCAAAAGCAACCATTGACAAACACAGATCATAGATTAATCGCGTTCTATAATCTGTCAAAACAAACACTGGATGATGCAACAATAAAGGTTTTATCCAAAGGACTAAACTATGCTATAACTCCTAGCAGATTACCGTACGAAGAAATTATCTGTAGTGTCGAGGACTGTTTATTTAAAAACAATATGCGGAAAGAAGATTTGGAGGCGATACGTCAAGACATTTCGTCTATGTTACGTCGATGTTCAGTGCCTAAACCGAATCTTCCCAGAGCCGAATTTATAGCGTTAAAGAACCTACGCAATAAAACAGAACTTACGATTCTCCGCGCAGATAAGGGAAACGCCACGGTGGTCATGGATACGTCAGATTATAATTCTAAAATACAAGAACTTTTGTCGGATGTAAGTACTTATAAAAAGGTTAAAAACGACCCAACAAATAGCACACTAAAAAGAGCTAGTGACCTCATAAAGAAACACTCCGAAAAATTAAATCTGGACGTAAAATGGATAATACCTACGTGCGCCAAATCACCAAAGTTGTATGGGTTACCAAAAATACACAAGCCCAATGCTCCGTTACGCCCCATAGTGAGCCAAATCAATTCACCAACTTACAGATTGGCTCAACACTTAGCGAAAATACTCTCACCGCTCAGGGGACATACAAGAGCACACATAAAGGATTCCTACCATTTTGTCAGCGAGATTAAAGACCTACGTCTGGCAGACAATGCAACTATGGTCAGTTTTGATGTGCAGTCATTGTTTACATGCTTACCTGTGGAAGACTGCATCTCAATTGTAACTAGAAGGCTGGAAGAAAACAACATGCCCGCAGAATATGCAGTATTACTCAGACACTGCCTTACATCTGGCTACCTATTGTGGAAGGAGGAGTTTTACAAGCAAGTAGATGGTGTGGCGATGGGCTCACCTGTATCTCCCATTGTCGCCGACATATTCATGGAAGACTTTGAGGAGAAAGCCCTGCTTACTTCTCCCATAAATCCAAGATTCTACAAGCGGTACGTAGACGACACTTTCACAATTCTACCTTTAGATAAAGTAACTGCATTTTTAGACCATCTTAACTCTATAAATTCTAAAATTCAGTTCACAATGGAGTTAGAGGCAAACAATTCCTTAGCTTTTCTAGATGTGTTAGTAATTCGGAATCCTGATAACACCTTGAGCCATACTGTGTATAGAAAAAAGACCCATACAGATAGATATTTAAATGGTGATTCTCACCACCATCCTTCACAGTTAGCTACCGTGGGTAAATCTTTGTTTCAAAGAGCACGAGGGATCTGTGACAGTAAACACCTGGCTGCCGAGCTCCAACATGTCAAGCAAGTTTTGCATGACAACAAGCTTCGGGTCCCACGCCTACGTCACAGAGAACGAGTGAAGCCGGCCACAGTCGAGCGTGTACCTGCTGTACTGCCATATGTTAGAGGAGTCACTGACAAGATTGGCTACATCTTGAAGCGCGCTTCCATCAAAACATACTTCAAGCCGCCGAAGAAGATTGGTCAGTTTTTACCATCAGTCAAGTGTAACGTCCCTCTGCAAGATGCAGGAGTGTACAAGCTTGATTGTGAATGTGGTCTCTCCTACATAGGACAAACTAAAAGATCAATTAAAACCCGCGTCAAAGAACATATAGCTGATGTGAAGAATCGACGCTCCGGGAAGTCTGCAGTCTGTGAACATGTACAAGATCGCCCCCGTCACTACATCAGATTTGATAGACCACAAATCCTCGCTAAAGAACACCGATTCCTTCCAAGGATGATTCGCGAGGCTATTGAAATCAAAAAACATCCTAATTTCAATAGAGAAGATGGCTGGGTGCTACCATCTGCTTGGGATCCTATAATAAATAAAATTAAATCCCAACCCAAGCATACAACTGCAAGACTCCATGATACCATAAGCTCATACTGTGTAGATCGGAACAAAAGTTAAAATTTTAATCTATGGTAACCGCGGTTAACTATGACAGCTGGACGTTGAACATCTCAGTCCTTCCCGTGACCATGGGTGCTGTAAAGCTCTCGAAACGTCGGGTAAAAAAGTTAAATATACGCGATAAATTCCGTTAAAACTAGTATTATTTCAATGTGTAGTGTTCGCGTAAATATAAGAAATCATTATGTAAACCAGTACGGACTGGTAATTGCAAATAAAATACGCCGATTAGAAGATCTAAAGACTAAGCGCGCAAGATATCTAACAGCCTTAAATTTCTTGAAGAGATGTCGAGACCATAATCTCATTCCTACGTGTGTCAAAATATCCACCAAAAAGGACATTCGAGGAAGCGCTAAGATCTTAAATCAGGCAAGTAAAAAGTTGTTACGGGCGGTAATCCAACAAAAACGCTCCGATCTATATGACATAAATAAATCCATAGACACATCATCCAGTGAATTAAAGAAAGTTTTAACGACGTTTGATTGTAATTTTTGCATGGAAACATTAAATAAACGCGAAATTAGCAAATATAACGAATGCAAAAACAAACATATAGAAAAATATCAAAAATTAACGGCCAAATCAAATGTCAAACATCCGAATCAATGCCAGAACCAAAAGCAACCATTGACAAACACAGATCATAGATTAATCGCGTTCTATAATCTGTCAAAACAAACACTGGATGATGCGACAATAAAGGTTTTATCCAAAGGACTAAACTATGCTATAACTCCTAGCAGATTACCGTACGAAGAAATTATCTGTAGTGTCGAGGACTGTTTATTTAAAAACAATATGCGGAAAGAAGATTTGGAGGCGATACGTCAAGACATTTCGTCTATGTTACGTCGATGTTCAGTGCCTAAACCGAATCTTCCCAGAGACGAATTTATAGCGTTAAAGAACCTACGCAATAAAACAGAACTTACGATTCTCCGCGCAGATAAGGGAAACGCCACGGTGGTCATGGATACGTCAGATTATAATTCTAAAATACAAGAACTTTTGTCGGATGTAAGTACTTATAAAAAGGTTAAAAACGACCCAACAAATAGCACACTAAAAAGAACTAGTGACCTCATAAAGAAACACTCCGAAAAATTAAATCTGGACGTAAAATGGATAATACCTACGTGCGCCAAATCACCAAAGTTGTATGGGTTACCAAAAATACACAAGCCCAATGCTCCGTTACGCCCCATAGTGAGCCAAATCGATTCACCAACTTACAGATTGGCTCAACACTTAGCGAAAATACTCTCACCGCTCAGGGGACATACAAGAGCACACATAAAGGATTCCTACCATTTTGTCAGCGAGATTAAAGACCTACGTCTGGCAGACAATGAAACTATGGTCAGTTTTGATGTGCAGTCATTGTTTACACGCTTACCTGTGGAAGACTGCATCTCAATTGTAACTAGAAGGCTGGAAGAAAACAACATGCCCGCAGAATATGCAGTATTACTCAGACACTGCCTTACATCTGGCTACCTATTGTGGAAGGAGGAGTTCTACAAGCAAGTAGATGGTGTGGCGATGGGCTCACCTGTATCTCCCATTGTCGCCGACATATTCATGGAAGACTTTGAGGAGAAAGCCCTGCTTACTTCTCCCATAAATCCAAGATTCTACAAGCGGTACGTAGACGACACTTTCACAATTCTACCTTTAGATAAAGTAACTGCATTTTTAGACCATCTTAACTCTATAAATTCTAAAATTCAGTTCACAATGGAGTTAGAGGCAAACAATTCCTTAGCTTTTCTAGATGTGTTAGTAATTCGGAATCCTGATAACACCTTGAGCCATACTGTGTATAGAAAAAAGACCCATACAGATAGATATTTAAATGGTGATTCTCACCACCATCCTTCACAGTTAGCTACCGTGGGTAAATCTTTGTTTCAGAGAGCACGAGGGATCTGTGACAGTAAACACCTGGCTGCCGAGCTCCAACATGTCAAGCAAGTTTTGCATGACAACAAGCTTCGGGTCCCACGCCTACGTCACAGAGAACGAGTGAAGCCGGCCACAGTCGAGCGTGTACCTGCTGTACTGCCATATGTTAGAGGAGTCACTGACAAGATTGGCTACATCTTGAAGCGCGCTTCCATCAAAACATACTTCAAGCCGCCGAAGAAGATTGGTCAGTTTTTACCATCAGTCAAGTGTAACGTCCCTCTGCAAGATGCAGGAGTGTACAAGCTTGATTGTGAATGTGGTCTCTCCTACATAGGACAAACTAAAAGATCAATTAAAACCCGCGTCAAAGAACATATAGCTGATGTGAAGAATCGACGCTCCGGGAAGTCTGCAGTCTGTGAACATGTACAAGATCGCCCCCGTCACTACATCAGATTTGATAGACCACAAATCTTTGCTAAAGAACACCGATTCCTTCCAAGGATGATTCGCGAGGCTATTGAAATCAAAAAACATCCTAATTTCAATAGAGAAGATGGCTGGGTGCTACCATCTGCTTGGGATCCTATAATAAATAAAATTAAATCCCAACCCAAGCACACAACTGCAAGACTCCATGATACCATAAGCTCATACTGTGTAGATCGGAACAAAAGTAAAAATTTTAATCTATGGTAACCGCGGTTAACTATGACAGCTGGACGTTGAACATCTCAGTCCTTCCCGTGACCATGGGTGCTGTAAAGCTCTCGAAACGTCGGGTAAAAAAGTTAAATATACGCGATAAATTCCGTTAAAACTAGTATTATTTCAATGTGTAGTGTTCGCGTAAATATAAGAAATCATTATGTAAACCAGTACGGACTGGTAATTGCAAATAAAATACGCCGATTAGAAGATCTAAAGACTAAGCGCGCAAGATATCTAACAGCCTTAAATTTCTTGAAGAGATGTCGAGACCATAATCTCATTCCTACGTGTGTCAAAATATCCACCAAAAAGGACATTCGAGGAAGCGCTAAGATCTTAAATCAGGCAAGTAAAAAGTTGTTATGGGCGGTAATCCAACAAAAACGCTCCGATCTATATGACATAAATAAATCCATAGACACATCATCCAGTGAATTAAAGAAAGTTTTAACGACGTTTGATTATAATTTTTGCATGGAAACATTAAATAAACGCGAAATTAGCAAATATAACGAATGCAAAAACAAACATATAGAAAAATATCAAAAATTAACGGCCAAATCAAATGTCAAACATCCGAATCAATGCCAGAACCAAAAGCAACCATTGACAAACACAGATCATAGATTAATCGCGTTCTATAATCTGTCAAAACAAACACTGGATGATGCAACAATAAAGGTTTTATCCAAAGGACTAAACTATGCTATAACTCCTAGCAGATTACCGTACGAAGAAATTATCTGTAGTGTCGAGGACTGTTTATTTAAAAACAATATGCGGAAAGAAGATTTGGAGGCGATACGTCAAGACATTTCGTCTATGTTACGTCGATGTTCAGTGCCTAAACCGAATCTTCCCAGAGACGAATTTATAGCGTTAAAGAACCTACGCAATAAAACAGAACTTACGATTCTCCGCGCAGATAAGGGAAACGCCACGGTGGTCATGGATACGTCAGATTATAATTCTAAAATACAAGAACTTTTGTCGGATGTAAGTACTTATAAAAAGGTTAAAAACGACCCAACAAATAGCACACTAAAAAGAGCTAGTGACCTCATAAAGAAACACTCCGAAAAATTAAATCTGGACGTAAAATGGATAATACCTACGTGCGCCAAATCACCAAAGTTGTATGGGTTACCAAAAATACACAAGCCCAATGCTCCGTTACGCCCCATAGTGAGCCAAATCAATTCACCAACTTACAGATTGGCTCAACACTTAGCGAAAATACTCTCACCGCTCAGGGGACATACAAGAGCACACATAAAGGATTCCTACCATTTTGTCAGCGAGATTAAAGACCTACGTCTGGCAGACAATGCAACTATGGTCAGTTTTGATGTGCAGTCATTGTTTACATGCTTACCTGTGGAAGACTGCATCTCAATTGTAACTAGAAGGCTGGAAGAAAACAACATGCCCGCAGAATATGCAGTATTACTCAGACACTGCCTTACATCTGGCTACCTATTGTGGAAGGAGGAGTTCTACAAGCAAGTAGATGGTGTGGCGATGGGCTCACCTGTATCTCCCATTGTCGCCGACATATTCATGGAAGACTTTGAGGAGAAAGCCCTGCTTACTTCTCCCATAAATCCAAGATTCTACAAGCGGTACGTAGACGACACTTTCACAATTCTACCTTTAGATAAAGTAACTGCATTTTTAGACCATCTTAACTCTATAAATTCTAAAATTCAGTTCACAATGGAGTTAGAGGCAAACAATTCCTTAGCTTTTCTAGATGTGTTAGTAATTCGGAATCCTGATAACACCTTGAGCCATACTGTGTATAGAAAAAAGACCCATACAGATAGATATTTAAATGGTGATTCTCACCACCATCCTTCACAGTTAGCTACCGTGGGTAAATCTTTGTTTCAGAGAGCACGAGGGATCTGTGACAGTAAACACCTGGCTGCCGAGCTCCAACATGTCAAGCAAGTTTTGCATGACAACAAGCTTCGGGTCCCACGCCTACGTCACAGAGAACGAGTGAAGCCGGCCACAGTCGAGCGTGTACCTGCTGTACTGCCATATGTTAGAGGAGTCACTGACAAGATTGGCTACATCTTGAAGCGCGCTTCCATCAAAACATACTTCAAGCCGCCGAAGAAGATTGGTCAGTTTTTACCATCAGTCAAGTGTAACGTCCCTCTGCAAGATGCAGGAGTGTACAAGCTTGATTGTGAATGTGGTCTCTCCTACATAGGACAAACTAAAAGATCAATTAAAACCCGCGTCAAAGAACATATAGCTGATGTGAAGAATCGACGCTCCGGGAAGTCTGCAGTCTGTGAACATGTACAAGATCGCCCCCGTCACTACATCAGATTTGATAGACCACAAATCCTCGCTAAAGAACACCGATTCCTTCCAAGGATGATTCGCGAGGCTATTGAAATCAAAAAACATCCTAATTTCAATAGAGAAGATGGCTGGGTGCTACCATCTGCTTGGGATCCTATAATAAATAAAATTAAATCCCAACCCAAGCATACAACTGCAAGACTCCATGATACCATAAGCTCATACTGTGTAGATCGGAACAAAAGTTAAAATTTTAATCTATGGTAACCGCGGTTAACTATGACAGCTGGACGTTGAACATCTCAGTCCTTCCCGTGACCATGGGTGCTGTAAAGCTCTCGAAACGTCGGGTAAAAAAGTTAAATATACGCGATAAATTCCGTTAAAACTAGTATTATTTCAATGTGTAGTGTTCGCGTAAATATAAGAAATCATTATGTAAACCAGTACGGACTGGTAATTGCAAATAAAATACGCCGATTAGAAGATCTAAAGACTAAGCGCGCAAGATATCTAACAGCCTTAAATTTCTTGAAGAGATGTCGAGACCATAATCTCATTCCTACGTGTGTCAAAATATGCACCAAAAAGGACATTCGAGGAAGCGCTAAGATCTTAAATCAGGCAAGTAAAAAGTTGTTACGGGCGGTAATCCAACAAAAACGCTCCGATCTATATGACATAAATAAATCCATAGACACATCATCCAGTGAATTAAAGAAAGTTTTAACGACGTTTGATTGTAATTTTTGCATGGAAACATTAAATAAACGCGAAATTAGCAAATATAACGAATGCAAAAACAAACATATAGAAAAATATCAAAAATTAACGGCCAAATCAAATGTCAAACATCCGAATCAATGCCAGAACCAAAAGCAACCATTGACAAACACAGATCATAGATTAATCGCGTTCTATAATCTGTCAAAACAAACACTGGATGATGCGACAATAAAGGTTTTATCCAAAGGACTAAACTATGCTATAACTCCTAGCAGATTACCGTACGAAGAAATTATCTGTAGTGTCGAGGACTGTTTATTTAAAAACAATATGCGGAAAGAAGATTTGGAGGCGATACGTCAAGACATTTCGTCTATGTTACGTCGATGTTCAGTGCCTAAACCGAATCTTCCCAGAGACGAATTTATAGCGTTAAAGAACCTACGCAATAAAACAGAACTTACGATTCTCCGCGCAGATAAGGGAAACGCCACGGTGGTCATGGATACGTCAGATTATAATTCTAAAATACAAGAACTTTTGTCGGATGTAAGTACTTATAAAAAGGTTAAAAACGACCCAACAAATAGCACACTAAAAAGAACTAGTGACCTCATAAAGAAACACTCCGAAAAATTAAATCTGGACGTAAAATGGATAATACCTACGTGCGCCAAATCACCAAAGTTGTATGGGTTACCAAAAATACACAAGCCCAATGCTCCGTTACGCCCCATAGTGAGCCAAATCGATTCACCAACTTACAGATTGGCTCAACACTTAGCGAAAATACTCTCACCGCTCAGGGGACATACAAGAGCACACATAAAGGATTCCTACCATTTTGTCAGCGAGATTAAAGACCTACGTCTGGCAGACAATGAAACTATGGTCAGTTTTGATGTGCAGTCATTGTTTACACGCTTACCTGTGGAAGACTGCATCTCAATTGTAACTAGAAGGCTGGAAGAAAACAACATGCCCGCAGAATATGCAGTATTACTCAGACACTGCCTTACATCTGGCTACCTATTGTGGAAGGAGGAGTTCTACAAGCAAGTAGATGGTGTGGCGATGGGCTCACCTGTATCTCCCATTGTCGCCGACATATTCATGGAAGACTTTGAGGAGAAAGCCCTGCTTACTTCTCCCATAAATCCAAGATTCTACAAGCGGTACGTAGACGACACTTTCACAATTCTACCTTTAGATAAAGTAACTGCATTTTTAGACCATCTTAACTCTATAAATTCTAAAATTCAGTTCACAATGGAGTTAGAGGCAAACAATTCCTTAGCTTTTCTAGATGTGTTAGTAATTCGGAATCCTGATAACACCTTGAGCCATACTGTGTATAGAAAAAAGACCCATACAGATAGATATTTAAATGGTGATTCTCACCACCATCCTTCACAGTTAGCTACCGTGGGTAAATCTTTGTTTCAGAGAGCACGAGGGATCTGTGACAGTAAACACCTGGCTGCCGAGCTCCAACATGTCAAGCAAGTTTTGCATGACAACAAGCTTCGGGTCCCACGCCTACGTCACAGAGAACGAGTGAAGCCGGCCACAGTCGAGCGTGTACCTGCTGTACTGCCATATGTTAGAGGAGTCACTGACAAGATTGGCTACATCTTGAAGCGCGCTTCCATCAAAACATACTTCAAGCCGCCGAAGAAGATTGGTCAGTTTTTACCATCAGTCAAGTGTAACGTCCCTCTGCAAGATGCAGGAGTGTACAAGCTTGATTGTGAATGTGGTCTCTCCTACATAGGACAAACTAAAAGATCAATTAACCTGTACGCCAAGCCATGCTCACTTTCGATCGCGCAATACCAACCTTACGCCCGCCAAGTAGTGATCGAATTAGATCAGAATTATGTAAACATGTCTACCTATGAAAAAACTATTTTTTCGTTTTAAACAAAACCAAAGACACTATGCAATAGATATTAGTATCAAAGACAAAGATATGTTCTTTTATTTTAAACCATAACCTGGCAATGTTTCTTAGAAAAAAAAAAAAAGAAATCACTCTGAACTTCCGGCGTTCCACGTGTCACTTTGATGAAGGTCCGTCCGTCTTTTTTATAGAATTTTATATTTGTGTCTGGACTAAAAACGAAAGTATTATACTTTTTTATATTCCTTGTAATATAGTCAACACGTAGATATGTAATTTGTGGTATAAAAAGTGAAAAGTAAATTGCCAAAAGTACTTCAAATTCCGAAAGGCCTGTTTTGGCGGGCGGGTTATAAATGTGTTATTTTTCAAATTCTCATTTATTTTTAGTGTAAAATGTAAGTAAAAATAGTTTTCCTACATATTTTGAAATAACATGACGTTGTATTTATTTCAAATTCACACGAACATATTTTAGAAATATTGTTCGAAATGTCACAGATAAAATATTATTTTATTTTTTTTTTTTAATTTTTTAATATTTTAATATTTTGGTATGAGTAACGAATGGAAACACATAAAACATAAAATATACATATTTCCAAACAATTTCATATAAATTTCTACAAAAACAAAGGTGTAGAATTCAAATTAGTAGTAATTTTGTCACTAAAATTGAAGTTTATACTACTATTATGCTATACAGTGTAATTTATATACTTTATTACAATTTCTAGCAACCAAAAATAATTTTATTCGATAGTTTATACATTCAACAAGACTTCCTGTAAGTTTTATCCATAAATATTGTCTCAAAGTGAAAATATAGCAAAATTTGCAATATTGCAAAAAATTTCCTAACCTAGAAATTTTCCCGCCAAAAAGGTCCCGAGTGAACGGGAGTGTAACATGGCGCGCGCTCGCTAGGCGTACAGGTTAAAACCCGCGTCAAAGAACATATAGCTGATGTGAAGAATCGACGCTCCGGGAAGTCTGCAGTCTGTGAACATGTACAAGATCGCCCCCGTCACTACATCAGATTTGATAGACCACAAATCCTCGCTAAAGAACACCGATTCCTTCCAAGGATGATTCGCGAGGCTATTGAAATCAAAAAACATCCTAATTTCAATAGAGAAGATGGCTGGGTGCTACCATCTGCTTGGGATCCTATAATAAATAAAATTAAATCCCAACCCAAGCATACAACTGCAAGACTCCATGATACCATAAGCTCATACTGTGTAGATCGGAACAAAAGTTAAAATTTTAATCTATGGTAACCGCGGTTAACTATGACAGCTGGACGTTGAACATCTCAGTCCTTCCCGTGACCATGGGTGCTGTAAAGCTCTCGAAACGTCGGGTAAAAAAGTTAAATATACGCGATAAATTCCGTTAAAACTAGTATTATTTCAATGTGTAGTGTTCGCGTAAATATAAGAAATCATTATGAGAAAATTACTAATTATACAGTTGATCGCCATCGTTATTTAAATTTTGCATTGCAAGAAAAACAATGTTGGAGTAAGCCAGATTGACCCAGAATGGTTTATTTTTTTCCCTAGATTTAATATGAACGGTGACCGGTACGTGCCGTCCATAAAATATTTTGTTTAAGTAACTTGATAGTGAATTTTGCTTAGGAAAACAACTCGCGATCGACGTAAGTCAAGAGTACTAAAAGAAAATTTTGCGAAGAAACCTAGCCATTAACGCACACATTTACAACATAAAATAAGTAATAAATATCAAAGCCTGATGGCTTGATCAGCAGGGTTCATTAAGCGGCTTCTTCAGAGAAAGAATTTTACATAACATTAAGACTCACTCTTATCACAAGTTGTATCTTCTAAGTGGTTAGACAGATATTTAATTCAATACCGAAGTTTGATCAAAAGGCTAGTCGTCCAATTAACTCACAGATAAAAAATAAACAGTTTTTTATATTATTTTGGCGATCAGCGGAAAAAGGGAAGTCACCCACGGGGTAAGGTGTTCAGACCGTTGTACGGAACTTCTTTAATTAAATAGCAAGGTCATTCGGAAACTTTGATAAAGTGATTTAGGCTTTGTTTGGTGTTTGGGTTTGATGTGTTTGTGTAAAGTCACATTACTTTTATATATCAAAATACACACATTGTATTTTTTAATGATAAGAAATAAAGAACAAGTACAAGAACAAGGTCTGGCTTAATTCATACTTGCAAATTAAGCCAGACCTTGGGGTCTTACTTAATTAAGATAAGAAAAAGTATATTTATTAACTCTCCGGTTTCTCATGTAGCCTTTCAACTTTTCAAAAAAGGATTTGTAGTATGATCACATACTGAAATTTCCAATTCGCATTAATAGGTAATTATACTGTTCTGTATTGTATCGAGCGTGACAGAGACACAGCGGTGACACTCCCTGTACGTGAGAGCTTAAGCGCCGGTGACCTTGAGTCGAAGCGTGTAACGCTAGGGTTGATATCGAACCGAAATGGAATATTATAGACTTGTACCAAAGAAGATACATAGTAGGTATGTGTTTTATATTATGTAAACTTATGTATTTGGGTAGTGAAAGATACGTTCAATTTTAAATCAACTTTTATTAAATGAGGAATATTAAAACTTCCGACAAAACCAAATATGCACGACAGTTCATGGTAATCTTAAATAATTAACCAACACTTAGTATTTCAATACGCAATAATCAGTATTACCTACTATCCTTTAGAAATAATCTACTCTTGCATATTTTTGAATTTTTCGATTAATTTTTTAATTTTCATTATTATTTCTAAGAATTGCAAAAATTCGTAGCATGTATATTTTTTTTAGAAAATCCAAAGGTATCCAGGTTTCCTGGGACATGGCGGCCAACAAATTGTTCCCTATGTGTTGATGAGATAAGTCATTTCTATTTCTAATGAAATAATCCATAAATACAACAGTGAACAAATACAAAAACTCTTTATAGATATCTAAAATTTCTTGACTCGCTAGTGGTATTTTTAATAGTGTATATTTCAGTTAATGTAATATAATAAAATTATTGGCGATATATTAGTTTTATTGTCATAGTATTACCCCATAATTCTTGTTAAGATCATATCGACTTTCATTAAAGTGATTTCACATATTTTTAGGAATCATAAAACATTATTAAAAATTAAACTAACAAAACAAGGGCCCTTGTTTCGTGCAGTGGAATTTATTTTATTTCTAATTACTTAAAATCACTTTCAGTAATACTTATACATATAAAATAATACCATTTATTTAATAACAACATTAATATTTATCAAAGCATATAAACCTAGCATACACGGCTATAAAAACTAATAACGTTATTTGGTAACATAAACTTAATACCTACATGAATATAATAGTAATATGTACATTAAGATATCAGTAATATTCATATATTAATTGAAATATTATATCACTTGACGAATGTATTCATATTAACTAATACTGACAAATATCGGTATTACTACTAGCCCTCGGCCAGGGCAGTCGGCGACTGCCCGTTCCACGCCCCGCGCGCCTCTCAAGGCCCCCGCACACATCCAGACACCCACACATAGCCGCAAGCGATTTTACGTGCACACATGCTTAAGTGTCGTTTCTTTTCGCGTAGTGTATATATTCTTTGACAGAGACAAGTTTTACAGACTAATGCAATGCGAGTGTCGAACCTGTGGGTCGTGGTATTAAGCAAGACTGTTTTAAAAGGTAACTAAGACCTTAGAAAGCTTGATATAGTCTTCTGTTGAATATTATCCAACATTCTAGGCTATTTAAGTCACCTCTCACGACAACATGAAGGTTAGAGAAACAGGAGTACGATCGCCGTAGAAAATAGTGTCCCAGAAATATGGACACCATAAGTGACGCGCTGCGATCGCTAAGTTCGGTCAATAAAAGTCATTTTCAGCCAATTATTCCGATCAGATGCTAAACTACTTGCACATCCAAGCACAATAAAATATTTTTTAATGTTTCTTTTTGTCAAAAATTACAAAATTACGGAGTATGAAAATTTTCTCATCAATGCCGCGGAGAAAATTTGTACATTATTCAACTAACTTCATCTACTTGTCTACTCATAAACAGCTAACTTCGCAATCACTACTCACCGACGTCAGTGCCGCTTTGTATTCTACAATTGTTAAGGACAGGCGGGCTATGCTTTAGTACGTAGTGATCGTTCTCCTGTTCTCTAACCTTCATGCACGACAATCTCAGGATCTATTGACTCTATGATCACTTTTTTAAGAATTGTTGATTTAGTTATATTATATACCTATTATAATAAAAGTTTAAATTTGTATAGTTCAATATCACTTATTATTATCAACTAAGACTAAAGCTTCCTATATGTACAAGCGTGTCACTGAAAGTTCCTCTAAAATCAAAAACTGAACAAACTAACAAGTTATTCGTTTTATTATATACATATTTTCAAAATAGTGCCTATTTACATCAATACACCGCTGCATCCGATGGAACCACCGAGAAAAGCACTTTGCCAACTCGTCCTTAAGGGTCTCTTCGACGGCATTTTAAATTGTGTTGCCCAAAATCGGTATCGGTCTTGTAATCTTACTCTTGTTCTTGGATTTTTGCAAGACCAAGACCAAGAACAAGACCGCCTTATTTTAGTAAGACCAAGACTGATCGTGCAACATTTGAGCAAAAACAAGACTGAGTATCGTTTCAGGGAGTGTAGGAGTTCGGGTATACGCTTAGGGACTCTATGAGACGCAAAAAATACATTTAAAAAATGGAAAATTGGACTTATGCGCATTACGAACACTACCATAAACATACACAGCGAATGAAAATATCCATTAAAAGAAAAGAGTGCATCCCTAGTTTTGACAATCGCACGTTATTAGTGCGCGGCGTCTTGTTGTCGGCATCATCAAAGGTCGGATACTGACCTGTCAAAAATATTTCGCAGCTATTCGGAAGTACAAAGTCAAGATACATGCGCCAGCGGCTTCTACTGATATCGCATACAATCGTCTGTTTAAAGAAATTGATATCTTGACTGGTGCATCACGAAATACTTTTGCGAATATCATTATGTACGACAAAACAGTCACTTATATGAATGTAAAGAATAGTGATTTGCACAATTTTAAGGGTAGAAATAAAATAAAATCACATTAGCTGCTTTCCGGTTACACAAAGTATACTATTCGTTCTTGGGTGGGGTTCTTTTATAACAAGATTCCAAAATAAGTGTTAGATCTTTCACCTTTTTAATTTAAGTCGCACATTAAAGTTTGTTTAGCGAAGTAGTCTTTTTATTACATGTAAGCTTATTAAATGTAAAATGTAAATGTTTATTAAGAAACGCTGACTCCCGTGACCGTGGGACACGGTAGATAGCTCAGTTGGTTAGAGCATTTACATTACAACATTAAAATGTATCTACTATATTAAGTTGTTCTAAGATCTAAAGTAACGTTTAAAAAATAGCAATAGGCTAATAGGTAATTGCGAGACTTGCGAGAATCTTGCTGCAAGACCAAGACCAAGACTGGGAGCGCAATACCAAGACCAAGAGCAGATGTTTTGGCGCAAGACCAAGACTGACTAAGTCTCGTCTTGTTCTTGAATTTTGGCAACATTAATTTTGAAACGTAGCCACTGTTTTCTCGGCATCCATAAAACATTTTCCTCGAAGTTTTTATTTTTTATTTTCTAAAATAAATAAAAATCGCAAGGTGCGAGGTCGGGGCTATAGGGCGGGTGACCCAGTACTTCCATGTCTGACGGCGTCAACAAGGCGTGGTCGTGGTGAAGGGGGATTCCACTGCGAGTTCGTTTCTCCCGAACTTTTTCCAAGACAAGTGGCAAACAATTGTTAGCGTAAGAGATCGAGGATCGAAAAACAGTTACTGCAGAGTGAGAGAGAGAGAAGATCGAAAAACAGTTACTGCAGAGTGGTACCACTCTGCAGTAACTGTTTTTCGATCCTCTATAACAATTTTTGCGTAATGACCTGTCCTTCCGAAGAACGAGGCCACCATCTTTTCTTCCACGCTTCAACCTCTCTTCACTTTAGTTGGCAACTCCTCGGAAGGAAACACCCAGAAAGCAAACTGTCTCTTAGTTTCAGGATCATAACAATAAATCCAGATTTCGTCAGCAGTAATCGAACACAGCATTTGAGTGACCTCCATTAAATCTTTGAACCATTTCACGACACCAATCTACACGACTAGCGTTGCCAGACGTTCGGATAAAGCCGGACACAGTATTTTGTAATGATACATACATAAACACTCACGCCTGTCACCCAGAGGGGTAGGCAGAGACTACGGACTTCCATTTGGCACGATCCTGACATACCTCTTTCGCCTCCTTTACATCCATATATCTACGCATACATGCTCGTCGGTTAAGGGTACTTCTAACGTGGCCCATTTTCAAAATATCGCCAATTTGGTCGATAAACTTTTTTCTAGGGCGTCCCTTTCCGACTCGGCCATTCACATCTGCCATATAAATTTGCTTTGTCACTCTTTCCTCATTCATTCTTTCTACGTGACCAAACCACCGAAGCATTCCTTTCTTAATCCTGGTCACAATATCATCTTGCATACCACATTTATCTCTTATCACGCAATTTCTCACCCTGTCATTCAGATTAAACCCTAGCATATTCCTTAAAGACCGCATTTCTACAGCATTTATTCTACTTTCGTGCTTCTTCTGCCACACCCAGCTTTCACTACCATACATTAAAGTAGGGACTAACACAGCATTATGAATTACCATACGTGCCTGTTTTGACACATTCTGGTTCTTCATAATAGAGTGTAGTGCCCCATTCACTCTATTCCCTGCATTTACTCGTCGTTCTATTTCCCTATCATATCTACCATCCCTGCTAAATACACATCCCAAATACACAAACTCATCCACTTGCTCAATTAACTCTCCTTCTATTCTTATTTCACATACCGTTTTGCTTTCTTCTCTTTCAAAAACCATCACTTTCGTCTTACTTGCGTTCACTTTCATTCCCCTTTCTTTTAATGCCCAGTTCATTAATGTAACCATCATTTGCAACTCAGCCGCCGATGACGCAAATATGACTTGATCATCATACAAAAGGCATTTGACGGTTAACTCGCCCATTCTTAACCCGCATTCTTCATCTTTCAAAGTTTGCAAACACCTGTCCATAAATAGGTTGAACAGCCACGGGGAAACTACACAGCCCTGTCTGACACCTTTTCGGATGCCAAACCAGTCCGAGTAGACCCCATTGATCCTGACACAAGCACTCGAGTCCCTATAAAGAGACCTTAATGCCTGTATCAAACCAGCGCTCAACCCATATGAGTTCAGTGTTTGCCATAACACATTCCTGTCCACTCCTTTCCTCCTTTCTTCCTTTCCTCCCTCTATTTTGTAATGAATAGTGAATAATTAATAATAAAGAAGACTGATTTATTCAATTGTTGTTATTTCGTTAGCACTTAAGAAGATTTTACGGTAAATGATAAAAAGCATTGTTTTACTTTAAAAAAAGACCAAAACTAAGGGTGTCCGGCCTTTTTACCAAAATGTCCGGCTAAGCTTGCTGGTCTGTCCGGATTTTCGGTTTTAAGACCTGGCAACCCTAAACACGACGGAGTTTTTGGGCCTCTGTCAAATTATGAGGTATCCACCGGGCACAAAGCTGACCGCTAAATGTTCGTGGAGGATTTCGTGTACTAGACTCATACCGATGCCTAAGCTTGTCCGAATCTGCTAATAAGTCACTCTCTTGTCAGTCTCTATCATACGCCGCACAACACTGACGTTATCTTTAATCGTCGCCGTAGTAGGCCGATCATAGGTGAGATTAGTGCGACCACGTTTAAACTCATTAAGCTCGTTGTAAACAGTGACACGAGTCGTGTCATGTAATAACTTTCTTGTTGACTTAAATGACATCGAAAGTCATAAAAAATCATTGTACGAAAATATTCTCGCGTAAAATTCATGCTGACGTGACACAGACAATTTTAAATTTGCCGCCAAATCGTAAACAAATGACAAATTAATAAAATAAATACACAATAATACTGGAAAAGAGTTCCATTTCAAAATTCGAGCTTATTTTATTATTATATCGTTTACAAGTGGCCAGTTATAAAAACTTTTAGTGTCGCCCTCGTGTATACACATCCGACTGCAATGTGTTGGCATTTCTTTCATTACTAAGAGCTATAACATGCTTATGTTTAGTTTACCAACTAGCATTACATTTCACTACAAGGTAAACTAAACTATTGCTGTAACACGGAAAATCTTTTACCTGTCAGCAAGTTGCATTTCAATGTCTATGCCATCTTCTTTAAAATCATGTAATTCTGAGTCGTTAATGGTGTCTTCTGCGTCAGAAAATGTCATAACTCCATCACTTTGATCTGTAATATAAGAAAATAATATAACTGTTGTAAATAATTTTGATTAATAAGATTCGATACCAGCCGAATCATCATCATCACTTCAAACCATCACAAGTCCACCATTCAACATAAGCTTCCACCAAGAAATGTCACAAAACACGGTCTTGAGCCACCTGCATCAATAGAGTTTCTGCATCTTTTACCAGGTCGCCACTCCATCTATTAGGGGGCCGCTTTACAGTTTACTTACCGGTGCGTGGCTGACACTAGAGAACCTTTCTCTTCTTCCGTTACCGGTTTGTTGACCTATATGGCCCGCCATTGCTACTTCAGCTGGCTGATTCGTTTGGCTACGTTAGTTACTCTAGTTCCACTGTGGATATTCTCATTATTAAATCTATTAGCTGAATTCAATACAAAAAATATATTATGTTTTGAAAGCGAACCGCTAGTGGGGAAATATTTACAACACGTACGAATTAACTTGAGACTCCGCTGGAATGCGACCCCCTTCCCGACTCCCCGCACCGCGTCCCGCGCTGGCTGTGCGCGCTCAGTACCGATAGCATTTTTGTTACGGATACGCGTCTCGACTCTAGTTCGATATTTTTGATAATTGTTTGTTGTTTGGTTTGGACTTTTGTTTGTTTTTGTTATACTTGAACGTTATTTTATCTGTTTGTTGTTAATTGCGTTGTTTTATTGTTAAGTTTGGACGTTGTGTTGTGCCGTTTTCTTGTGACGCTTAGGAGTTACTCCGCCTTTTTTATTTTTAAAAAAAGATGGGAGGAAAGACAATACATAGCTAAGCACGGACACTTGCTCTAAAAGTTTTGAAATTTTTCGAAGATGAAAAATCAAATAAAAAGTTTCTTATTCCTGTGGACCAAGCTTTAAAGAGGGCTTGTGCAGCAACAGGCATATCAAAGGCAACACTACTAAGAATGAAAAACGAGGCAAAAAAAGTTCAGTCAATTTCTCAAGACCAAAATGATGATGCCACAGTAGTATCGGAACCATGTACTTCTCAAGCAAGACCAGAACTTAAACTATCAACTCCAGGAAAAAAAAGGAAACAGAGCTCAAAAAAATTGAACTCGACAATTTTGATCTGTGTGCTCTAAGAAACCTTGTCAACAGTTTCTATACAGTACGGAAAGAAATTCCAACATTGAAAAAGATTTTAACGGCTGCAAAAGCAGATCTAAATTTTCCAGGTACGTACCCATATTTATTGAACTTTTTTATATGTATTATATATATATATATATATATATATATATATATATATATATATATATATATATATATATATATATATATATATATATATATATATATCACACTTTAGGTCATATCATATACAAGGTGACATTTAATTCAAGCATAATCTTGTTAGGGGTGCTAGAACTGGTAATTTGCAACAATTTTATGTATGGACACCTATATGCAAAAGTGAACCATTTCTGAGATATAACATACACATACACATAAACACTCACGCCTGTCACCCAGAGGGGTAGGTAGAGACTACGGACTCCGCCTCCTTTATATCCATATATCTACGCATACATGCTCGTCGGTTAAGGGTACTTCTAACGTCCATTTTCAAAATATCGCCAATTTGGTCGATAAATTTTTCCTAGGGCGTCCCTTCCCGACTCGGCCGTTTACATCTGCCATATAAATTTGCTTTGTCACTCTTTCCTCATTCATTCTTTCCACATGACCAAACCACCGAAGCATTCCTTTCTTAATCCTGGTCACAACATCATCTTGCATACCACATTTATCTCTTATCACGCAATTTCTCACCCTGTCATTCGGATTCAACCCTAGCATATTCCTTAAAGACCGCATTTCTACAGCATTTATTCTACTTTCGTGCTTCTTCTGCCACACCCAGCTTTCACTACCATACATTAAAGTAGGGACTAACACAGCATTATGAATTACCATACGTGCCTGCTTTGACACATTCTGGTTCGTCATAATAGAGTGTAGTGCCCCATTCACTCTATTCCCTGCATTTACTCGTCGTTCTATATCCCTATCATATCTACCATCCCTGCTAAATACACATCCCAAATACACAAACTCATCCACTTGCTCAATTAACTCTCCTTCTATTCTTATTTCACATACCGTTTTGCTTTCTTCTCTTTCAAAAACCATCACTTTCGTCTTACATGCGTTCACTTTCATTCCCCTTTCTTTTAATTCCCAGTTCATTAATGTAACCATCATTTGCAACTCAGCCTCCGATGACGCAAATATGACTTGATCATCGGCATACAAAAGGCATTTGACGGTTAACTCGCCCATTCTTAACCCACATTCTTCATCTTTCAAAGTTTGCAAACACCGGTCCATAAATAGGTTGAACAGCCAAGGGGAAGCTACACAGCCCTGTCTGACACCTTTTTGGATGCCAAACCAGTCCGAGTAGATCCCATTGATCCTGACACAAGCACTAGAGTCCCTATAAAGAGACCTTAATGCCTGTATCAAACCAGCGCTCAACCCATATGAGTTCAGTGTTTGCCATAACACATTCCTGTCCACCCTGTCATAAGCCTTTTCCAAGTCCATGAATGCACAAAAAACTTTCTGGTTTTTAGCCAAAAACTTCTCCGCAATCATGCGCATGGAAAATACTTGATCTGTACACCCCATTCCCTTTCTAAAACCCGCTTGCACATCCCAAATTTTTCCATCATTTTCTTTCATAACTCTTTCAATTAACACCTTAGCATACAGTTTACCCACAATACTAAGCAAGCTGATACCGCGGTAGTTTTTGCAGTCCTGCTGTGACCCTTTTCCTTTATATATTGGTACTATAACTGCTTTACACCAGTCATCCGGTAACCGTTTTAATTCCCAACATAAATTAAACAAGGTTTACAGCAGGCCTGCCACCACTCCCTCTCCAGCCCTTAGCATCTCGAGTGATACTCTATCATATCCAGCTGCCTTACCTGCTTTCATGCTTTTCATTGCTTTCATTATTTCATCTACACTTATCTCCATACCCCTTTTCACTTCTTTCGGAATTTCTAGTTCATTTAGTTCAGACGACTCTTCACTCATAAATACGCTTTCAAAGTATTCCTTCCATCTGTTTAAATTCAAAACTTCATCATTCAGAATACATCCATTCCCAATGGATAGTAAAAACTTTAAAAAGTGGTTGACAGAAAAACTAATCCCAAACTTACCTCAAAACAGTCTCGTCGTTATAGACAATGCTCCCTACCAATCAACGCAGTCTGAAAAACCACCCGTGAGCTCGTCCCTGAAAGGTGAGATGCAGAGTTGGCTTCGGAAAAACAACATTCCTTTAGATGAAAAAATGACGAAACCGGAACTGTACCATATAATACTGCTCAATAAACCACCGAAAAAATATATAGTGGACGAACTCATGAGGGAGCATGGACACGAGGTATTACGGCTGCCACCCTACCATTGTGATTTGAACCCTATCGAATATATATGGAACTTAATAAAACAAAGGGTGGCAGCTAAAAATGTTAACCAGTTTGAAAGGGAAATAGAGGGTTGACAAGAGACGCAATACAGTCTATAACGGCTTCCGATTGGAAGAAAGAAATTAACCATATCGAAAGATTAGAAAATGAATACTGGGAGAGTGATAGACTTGGAGAAATACAACAGAGAGAATTAATTATATCCCTCGGAGGGGACGAATCCAGCTCAGAGAGTGAAAGTGAGGACGATCTAATGGACGGAATAGAACCGATCGTATACAGTGACAATGAATAATAAATATTATAATAAATCCTTATTAATATTCCTTACTTCTGTTCCTTGATTTTACATAGTTTGTGCTGTTCCGCTTATCCAAGATTGATTCACTTTCACCCTAAGGTTGCCTGGGAGAGATTGCTTTTTAGCAATAAGGTCGCCTGTTATGCTTTGTATTTTTATTGTGTACGAATCTGTAACACTTTTTATAGTGCAATAAAGTGTATAATAAATAAATTAATAATATTATAAATGGGAAAGTGTGTATGTTTATTTCTTTGTCCTTCCGCGCGCGTTTAACGCGTCAAGCGTTAACTAAATATATTATTATATATATTATAAAAAATAAATATTTAAAATATATAAAAATGGCAACAGTATATCACTTATTACTTCACCCCTTGCCAGAACATTTTATTTTGTTTTTATTAATAATCTCATGCAAATCTCAAAAATTTCAAATAAAAAAATATTACGACGCATTATTTTGCACACCGTACATTGACAATTACGTCATCGGCCCAGGTCTCAAGTTAATTCGTACGAGTTATAGGTACTTATACATTAAAATTTTATATTATTTTACTTGATGGCTTTCTGATTTCTTATATTTTAATTTTGTTTGCATTGTAATGACGTATAGAGGCTGTACTTTACATGTAAAATATCATTAGGATTCTTTCTGAATCTGAAAACGCCAAGCCATTTGAATTACATCGGAGGCGGTGAGGACAGTATTTCCACGCAATGGACTGTTGGACTTTCACTGGTTCGTTAATAATTTTACCGAATCGGCATGTATCTCTTTGATAGGCGTTTAGTTTTATGCATAGTTTACTACTTGCTGTCCTGCGAGACATTTTTACACTTATGGCGTATTTTAGGTGATTATTTGCTCGAAATTAGTGAGAACTTTCATCTACATTTGCTTTCAAGATCAATATTTTCCATATTTTACACCTAAAAATGTACTGTTAACTAATTAATCACTGTTGCTGTACTAATTTACTGTTACACACATCATGACATATTTTTAATACATCCTCTACAAGTGTGAAATTTAAGTTTTTGACAATCAGTTACTTAACCTTGTACAAGTTACATAATATAATAATATTATATGCTCTCATTAAATCGTCGTCGTTAGTGATATAAGTGTCAGTCTCACGTAAAGGCGGTATACTCTCTTAATTAATTAACGCTGTTTATAAAAGCTTTAGCAATCAACTATTTGAAAATAAACACAATATTCCATAACCAAATTTCACATACAGTTATTAAAATAGTGAAATATAAAATAATAAGAAACATTACAAATGCTAGCTTAGCGGCACTGCACTAAACAATCCTCTGAAACTGCACGTCACTCGATAAGTCGACGCCGAGGATTCCGATACTGGCTGAGGCAATAAGGGGAGTACCTTGAAACTGAGGAGATACGACGAAGGGGCTCTTTTTAGTGGTAAACGCGCAAACTTGTGTCTTCTGAGGGTAAATGCTGGGGATTAAACTGGACTAGATTTAGTCGCCCCCAGTCATTTGGCAGATCCTTTTATTTCTTCTATATTAGTATGAGTCCGTAATGGAATTAGATATATACTGCTGTTATATAGACATAAGCTCTACCAATCGTAAGAAAGATTTGCTGTTAATTTGATTTTTTTTAAGCTTATATCTAGGGATGTAATGATTCCGATACCGATACCGATATAATCGGCAGACCGATATATACAACCGATATCGTACTTGCTTAGCTCAGTTGACTCAGAGTGTCTGTTTTCAACTGCAAGTCTCATACAAAATCGTTTGCGTAACATAATATCTGCTAATAATTTATACGATCTTTGTTGTCTTAACAAAAAATCTACCAAAAATCAACTTTAATTACCGACCGGTTTACTTTACCACTTTGTGTAATGAAAATTACTTTCTTGATTAGCGTTTTGATTGCTTGATTATTTCATATAAATATATGTTTTCTTTGAATATTGAATTTTTGAAATAAAACTTTGATTTGACCTTTATCCTTCTCAAGGGTCGCTCTGAGATAAATATAGCTAACTTTTATGCATAATAAAGAAAATTATTCAGTATTTACTTAGTTTTTTTTTTCTACTTCTACTAAGCCATCGATAAAGGTATCGGTATCGGTATCGCCAATTATTTACTACAATAATCGGTATCGGTATCGTACCGGCACAGTTATGTATCGTTACATCCCTACTTATATCCATCAGTGCAAAAGGATAATAATAGAATTATACTTATATGAAAATAAAACATTATGATATTAACTTACTCTTTGGTAACGGCTGAACTGTTTGATCTGGCAGCAGCTGATATTGTTTAAGAAGTTGCCAGTGCGCCATTAGCGACTTAGCAGTTCTTGATGGATAAAAAACGTGTGGATTTTGTTCTAGAAGCTCTTGGAATTTTTCTTGTGCCGGATGCGAATTCTGTAACGTAAAAAACCTAATTATCATCATCATCATCATTACAGCCCTTCACAAGTACACTGCTGAACATAGGCCTCCCAGGTCGGTTCTTCGAGTTATATGGCCGGCCCATCACAAAATGGTATCGAAACCTAAACCTAATCAGATCGGGCTTCTTAAAAAGCCAGATGCTAACTTACGGTACGATGGTAACAAGACTTAGCCTTGAATTCTTTCAGAGCCCTACGAAGGCCTTGTAATGAGAACTGGTGTAGGGATGCAAAGATAATAAGGCCAAACCTAGTGCAGTGGGCTGTTGACTCCTTTGAACCATCTAAATCAAGCAGGGAGGATGGAATAATTCCCATCCAACTACAGAGCGGTATCGTCATCCTTCTTCCTTATCTGGTGAAAATCTTCAGAGCAAGTTTTGCATGGGGATATATTCTGGAACGATGGACAATTGTCAAGGTTCTATTTATATCTAAGGCTGGTAGAAAGGACTAGGCTTTACCAAAGTCCTTTAGACCTATAAGCCTATCTTCCTTTCTCCTTAAGACATTGGAAAAGGTTATAGATAGGTATATAAGGGATGTAGCTCTAGTTACGAGGCCCATACATTACAACCAGCATGCTTACCGCAGAGGCAAATCTACGGAAACAGCCCTGATCAGTGTCATTGACAGGGTCGAAAAAGCACTGGAGAATAAAAAATAGCTCTTTGTGCCTTTCTAGATATTGAGCGCGCCTTCGACAGTAGTCCCACATCACTGCTGATTGGGGGCCTCACATCTAAAAATGTTGACTCCACAACTATCACATGGGTGAAGTCGATGCTCTCAAACAGAAAGGCAAAAATAGCGCTGTTTCAAACTTCGATTTAGGTCGCAACTACAAGAGGCTGCCCACAAGGAGGTATTTTGTCACCCATTCTTTGGACTCTTGCGGTTGACCAACTATTGTACAAAATGGCAGACCTACGCCATTGACACACTGGGTTATGCTGATGACCTTGTGATCATTGCGAGGGGCTTTTGCCAAAGTACTTTATCGTCAATAATACAAAGAGCCCTAAACACCATAAATAACAGGTGTAGGGATAACAGTTTATCAGCTAATGATGATAAAACTGTTATAATACCCTTTACCAAAAAGAGACGGTTGGACAAATTAGTCCAACCAAAACTTAATGGTAAAGAAGTACCATTTTCCACGGAAGTTGAGTACTTGGGCGTAACAATCAACTAAAAACTAACGTGGAACTCTCACGTTAGCAACGTATGCCATAAGGCAAAAATTACTTTAGGTACGTGCAGTCGTTTGGTCGGGAACAACTGGGGCTTGCGTCCCAGTATGGTCCTATGGCTGTACAGCAGCATAGTGAGACCGATTCTCACCTACGCCTCTATTGCCTGGTGTAACAAGGCCAACCAAAAGGCGACTGCGGACAGACTAAATAGTCTACAAAGAACTGCCTGCTTAATGGCAACTGGAGCTATGCGATCATCGCCTGGAGCGGCTCTTAATGCTCTTCTATGCCTAACACCCCTTGATCTTTATCTAGTCAAGGAGGCAAGGGCTAGTTTGTATAGGATTAACGCCTAGGGCGGTCTAAGCTTGCTCTCCTACAGATTGAGATCCATGCTCGACTCAATTAAGGAATCACTGGTCTTATGCATGATCTCAGATATCATGCGTCCACTACACACTTTTGGTAAAAGTATATAGTGGAATTACCCTCCAGAGAAGACTGGCTAAATGGCCAGGTAATCTGTGAGGTCGCTAGCCTCATATGGTATACCGATGGGTCTAAAATGGGCCTCGACGTAGGCTTTGGAATTTACAGGGAACGCCCCAAATTCAAACTTAGTATGCATTTGGGTAGATACACTTCTATCTTCCAGGCATAAATTTTCGCCATACTTCGGTGTGCGGAAACCAATCTGCAAAAACACTACGTCAACCATATAATTTACATAAACTCTGATAGTCACGCAGCACTGCTAGCGCTGAGGTCAAACTTAGTGAACTCGAAGCTAGTTGGAGACTGTGTGAACCGTTTAAACGCCCTGGGATATAATAACAGGGTCGTTTTAAGATGGGTTCCGGGTCACGAGGGTATTGTAGGCAACGAATTTGCCGACAAACTTGCACGGGAGGGCTCAAACTGCACACAATTTGGACCTGAGCCATTTTGTGGAATCCCAAGAAGCCTAGCCCGATTGACCCTTGAAACTTTATCACAATAAATCAGTTAAGATCTGGTCTGACACACCGGGCTTAAAACATTCTAAAACCTTAATCCGGGTTTTTTATCGTAAATTCGCTTCAGAAGCCCTGGGATTAAGTAAAAATAAATTGCGCATTCTGGCAAGAGCCCTAACTGGACACTGTTGTCTTAAAAAACACATGTCCATCCTGGGACTAAGCAACTCAAGGATGTGTCGGTTCTGTTCCATAACGGAAGAAACGCTTCTACACATCCTAACTGATTGCGGACCCTTAATGCGCAAACGTAACACTCATCTTGGAAACTATGTACTCCGCCCAGAAGAAGTGAAATTGCTCATAGCTAAGCAACTCCTTCTATTCATTGAAGACATAGGGCTTAGCCGAGAACTATAGTCATAGCAGCAATCACAATAGATCTTCCAGGTCGCAGTGATACTGGTCTCTTCCCTAGACCTGCATAGCTGCTCGCACATAATAAAAAAATGGCCGGCCCATTGCCACTTCAGCTTACTAATCCGTTGAGATAAGTCGGTCACTCTAGTTCTGCGGATATCCTCATTTCTAAACTTATCACGCAGAGAAACCCCGAGCATACTCCTCTCCATAGCTCGCTGAGCGAGATTGAGCGTCCTCATACGGCCAGCAGTGAAGGACCAGGTCTCAGATCCGTAAGTCATCACTGGCAACACGCACTGGTTCTATCTAGTTTTCAGGTTAGGTTGTCATATGTTTGGTAACATTTTACTTTATATAAAGCAGATGTTTGGAAATTGGCCACGTCTACGTACACTACCTCAATACAAAGGCGAAAATTTGTAAAATTCGGGAAAAATACAGATATCACTTCACTATACGACTTTACGGGGTGAAGCCCCGCTGCAGCTATAACAGTTGTTGTACGAATGGCTTGGCTCGACAGGGGTAGGACCACGCTCTCGAAGAATACCAGCGTCAAACAGCAGCGTAACGCTGCTGTTTTGATTTGCACAACAACCCTAAGCTGCTAAGGCTGTTGTGTTGAGTGTAGAGAACCGGTGACTCTTTTTACTGGAAACATGGCATTCCATCTTAGTCCTTGACAACGCATCTGCATTTATTTCTAATCTAGAATAACACTAACCATGAAGTAGACTATGTGCTCGTTTGGCACCCTTATTCTATAAATAACTGTCGTAGCAGTGCCCTCTGTGTCGTCCAGTGACACAAACTAAGTATTACGATCCGGGTTAATAAAAATCCTTAATTTTACTGTCATAGACTAAATGAATTTATAGACAACGTTTTTTCTTTTGCTATTGGCACGTCAATAGAGGTGCCTATGGAATGGTAAAACGGCAACCACCTTGTAAAAGAAAAAAGGTGAGAATAATATAGCCATCTTATTTTGTATTATGTTAAAAGTCATATGTATAAAGACTTCAGCTGTAAGAATTTTGTTCCTATTTTAGGACTCTCTCTGTGCTAGTAATTACCCTGATATTTCAAACGACAATAATCAATAAAAATGACAGCTTACCGCCATGAAGGGTTGTTGTTGTTTGTTGCAATTTCAAGTGTAATTTTCTGTGCTTTACCAGCAAACAAAGCCATTATAAAATAATTTGACAGTTGAGAACCGTTTAAAATGTGTTTTCCTATTTTTGAGTTTAGTGTACAACGACCTGGCTTGTTCTCGGGTAAAACGAAGTCTTGATACTTGGTGCTGTCTGAGAAATTCTGGGGTGCGTGCTGGCATACGAGCTTTTAAATCCACTTCCTCCATTCGTCTTCACACTGTACGCTCACTAACATAACACCCCTCGTAATTTAGAGCCGCTGGCGAATTTCAACTGCGGTAAGATAGCGATTCCGAAAAATTTCTAGGATAATAAAGCGGTCGTCCTGGGCTGATGTTCATCTTACACCTCCGCTATATGGTCTCCGGGTGTAGCTGCTAGTCTCCTGGTATCGACTCAAAGCATACTGCATTGAAGAATGTGGTACATTAAGTGCTACGACCACTTCAGTTTGTGTCAACCCTTGGTCGATTGATATGGCTTGTGCAACCTTAGCTGGTGTTAAGGACATTTTTATCTTTATTGCACCTTTCAATATTGAATTAAACGAACCGAATGGTACGCTTCACAATAATCAGTTTAAAAATTTGAGTTAGTCGCTCAAATGATCCGATTCAACTTAGGCTAAAATGACCCTCTTGAACTCGTCGTAAGCATTTTTGACCTACCCTCCCAAGAATATATATTTCATTATTATATATTCATTATAAACACTCACAACTTTGTTAACGCAAGGTAAGGGCTTGGCGAAAATTCGGAACCGCTGAGTGTATTCAGTTACAAATTCCGATACAAATTTGAATGATTTCAGCTGACTTTTCACTGACCGTTTGGAAGAGCTGAAAATAGAGTGCTTCTGCCCACATTCCTTTGTTGTATGGGAAATCCATATAAATTTATATAACTATTAAGTATACAACTTGACACTAAATTAGTATGGGACAATATGTTGGTAGCTCGAAAGGCTTTGCAAAACTACACACACACGCACACACGCACACACGCACGCACGCACGCACGCACTCACGTCCCTCGTTATTTACTTTGATTTTTTCAACATGCAGCTTTATAAAATAATAAAAAATATAATAATTTAAAAATGAAACTTACACTAGGTAGCGTCCCAAGCAGCTCCTCTTCTGCCGTAGAGTATAATGCCTGCTGCTGAACTGCCGCAACTAGGTCCGGATGCAAGTTCCGCATAGCTGCTATTGCTACTCTTGAAATTTCCGCATTGTAAAGCAGTGCATACCAACGTGACTGCAGCTCACCAACAGTAAAGCGGCATGAAAATTTAACGCCACGGTGTACAATGCGCAAGTCATTTGTCTAAAACAAATATAAAAGAACAGGTATCATTAAAATTACATGATAACACATACTGTATGGATTATAGTTGGAGGAGTACTACCGCTAGGGATCTTTTTAGGGTTCTGTAGTTTAACAAAGAGGAACCCTTACGTCCCTTACGTCGGTCCGCGGTTTTACTCAGAGACACTAAGTGCTACAAATCGGTAATTGGGCACGGTTATAGATATTAATCACGCCTATAAAACTGTGAAATAAAATCTTAAAAAACATTTTTATTTCGAAATAGAGGCTGATTTATTTTTTCCCGTCTATTCCACCGTGTGAGGTCGTTATACAGGTCTTTCAAAAACGTGGGGGGGGGGGTATGGAAGAACTTTTCTTCAATTAAGGGGTCCGTTTGCGCAATATTTCGCTTTAAAGCGATATTTTTCATTAGAGCCATGTGTCTCCCCCCTCCACCACGTAAACCGCTGTGTTTGGAAATGTGACAAGTATACATAATAGTAGTATATACAATGAAGTTAAAAGGAAAACTATCACAGCTAAGTAGAACTAACAAGTTAACGAGTAATAGTCGACCAACTTAAAAATACACTTGGATTTGTAAAAATTTCGTTACAAATAAACATAGAAAATGACCTACAACTTGCTGCATTATAACTTTGTAATGTTTTTGTGAAATTTAAGAAAACTACTAAAATGTATTACTTCTATAGCATTAATTATTTATTAAATTTACGCGAACACTACACATAAAATAAAATCCCTTATACGCATTTTATCGCGTTTAATTAACTTATTCTTAGTTCCTCCCTACTTTAGCTTTATTTTATCTATAGGGGATAGGCAATGTAGATCTTTCTTACTTACTAGTTTAGCTTATTTGTTAGTTGGTAGTTATTGAAGGCCTCTTTCGAAGTATATTCATACAATCATATAGCTACGCGAGCGACTTTCAGGATAATTTAGAGCAGTGATGGTTTACGGGAAGCTTCGTTACGGTCAATTTATCTGAAGGTTGCACTGCCAAGAACATATAGACAGATAGTCCAACAATGATCATCTTTGTACAAACTTGGCATGTGAAGAATTTGATGTAGATCGTATTCTTTTCAAAATCGAAAAGCTTTTTTATCTTTTTTTAAATATAAGTTTGATTGGAATATAAGACTTCAGTTACCATCGTCTTATTTATTTATTTATTTAAAACTTCATATACACAAGTGGTATCTAGGCGGACTTAATGCCTAAGGCATTCTCTCCCAGTCTACCTTGGGATGATGCAGAGATAGAATGAAGTAGGTGTAATAAAATGTTAATACGCGAATACTAAAATAAAATAACAAAAAAAAATTGCAATACATGGAAATAAAATACATAAGATATAGATGATGAGAAAATGAATTATAATAAAATGAAATATAAAATAACTAAGATAATAAAAATGTATAATACATAAGTACATATTATAATGTCAGATGTATATAAACTCATAAAGATATACAAATATACATGTTATCAAATAAATTTACAAAAATATATTAATATTCATACACATATATGTTTATAAAATATATAATATACATAATAACAATAAGAATATATATATATATATATATATATATATATATATATATATATATATATATATATATATATATATATATATATATATATATATATATATATATATATATAATAAACTGTTACTATGATGATTCTGCCAATTTATTAAGTAAGTGTTCCCGAACCTTCATCTTGAATGCGTACCGATTGCTAGCCGTCCTGATTTCGAGATTTTTAGTGCGTTCACCGCCCACTTATCCGTCCCCAGCTCCATTCCATTAGAATTGCTAAATTCACATGTGATGTTTAGCAATTCCATAAGATGGGAGCGACTGGAGGCGAATAACTTTTCACAACACTTTCGTCCCTCCCTTCCGCAGCTGAAATCCTCTCCCGGAGCCCTCCAGTAAGCTACTGAGAGGGTTCAGAGAGAGGCAGAACCAGATTGGACTCAGACAATCGCCCTGGAAGATACTCCTTCTTATCCTCATGTGGTTCTCCACAGCCATCATCCGCTCGCCCAGGTGACAAAGGATCGTACTCCACGGCCCCATACACTGCTCGAGGAAGTCTCTAACTGTACCGTTTATCTTGTACAGCTCGAGGACTCTCTTTAGCCATGTATCGGGCACCGAGTCGAATGCCTTTCTGTAGTCTATCCAGGCGGCGGGGAAGTTCCGACGGCTGCGTTTCACCACTTTGCCAATGACCGCGTCAATGAAGAGTGGTTCCTTGGTTCCACGATCACCGCCCGACATCCATTTTGAGCGCGTGACATCACCTGATTTAGCTCCAGGTGACGAGTGATTCTCGCGCTCAGAATGAATGTCAGTGTCTTATATATGGTAGACACGTGATGGGGCGGTATTTGCTCGGGTCTGTGGTATCCCGATCTTTAGGAACTAAGTGAGTGATCCCAGTAGTAAAGAGGCTCGGGAGCGACTTCTGATCGAGAGCCTCTTGAAACTGTCGGGCGAGCACAGCGTGACACACTACGAACCCCTTCAGCCAGTAATGTTGCAGCCCGTCGAGCTTCGGACTTTTCCAGTTCGGGGCCCTACGGACCGCCTCATCGCAGCACTCACATAGGTGCGAAAATATGGTCAGTCGATTATATTCAGAATAGGTAATTCAACTAAGTAACTTCATTAACATTTCGCAATGTATTTTTTTACTCTTTATTGACAGCCTTTAGTAACCACGGAAAGTACGCCGTGACGTAGGAAGGGGAAAAGATACAAAGTAACACGGACACTCGCGCGCAGCGATAGTTTTACTTAGCTTGCGTGCGCGATATATTTAATTAATAATAATTATGTAGGCTATTAAACGTCAACAAGCAGTCAACATCAAAGGAGTGCAACTTCTGTACGTAGTCAGTACTATTATTTATTCTGCCGGCCTTAACAAAAGCGCGTAGGTAACGGGCTAAGTGACACAGGCACTCACACGCGGACGTAAGGTGCATTTTGATTTAATACGCGCGCCACATTTTTTTTTTGGGATTTAATCCGTAGGCTAATTTCACAAAAGTCGCTTCCGAGGCGTGCAAAGTATTATGAACATTAGCGTTGTTGCAAACTGAAACTGACACTGAAAACGATAGGATGACACGTTTTCAGTAAAAATAGTCTTTAGTTCCCTGAACTCTCCATACGAAACCCAGCAACATTAAGCTACTATTTTACGATGGTATTGTGTGAGTGTGGTCCTTCCCCTGTCGACCGAATTTCGTTCTCAGCGACCAGGCTGAAGGAGATTACCAATCTGCAAAATTATAGTTCCCGAGTATATGCGCAACCACAGATGCCCTCTCTATTCCCTTACTCTCATAGTCCGATGGGATGGTTATTCGACACGACCGGAAAGAGAATCAACAGCTTTACGTAGACGTGGGAGTGAAAAACCGCCAAGTTACTGACTTCGGGTTGGTACTGAGAACTTCTTGAGAGAAAAACCAAATAGCTGATTTTGGCCCGACCTGGGATTCGAACCCGGGATCTCATGATCAGCAACCGCGGTTACGACCACTAGACCAATAAGGTAGTAGACATAACATGCGACTATAATATAGACGCAATACAGCTCTACCACGTATGAGCTGGTGTAAAATGCCACCCAGCTGCTTTAACTAGACACTGGAAAGGTACACCAAGAGATTTATTAGTTCTCTGTATAAATTTGCTTAAAGCTAGTTTTGTCAGATTTGAACACAGGCATATGAGCTACTCCTAGCGCTCGCTGTAAATTTCACAGTACGCGAGCAAACTGGGTTCGATCCCCACCGGCACCAATGAAATTGTTAATTGCAATTATAAGTGCTGATTTACCACGTGCTCAGCGGTGGAGGAAAACATCGTGAGGAAACCGGTATGTCGGAGAAATAAGAAAAAAAATATTTCGAAGACATGTGAAGTTCGCCAGCACACCATTGGGGCAGCGCGGCGGACAGTTAATTAGGGGATTATATTTAAAAAAATTCCTTGCCCTAAAACCCTCCAGGCCTGTGCTCAGCAGTGGGACATATACAGGCTGTAACTTTACCTTATTTTACCTACATGAGCTACCTCAAGCTCAAATCAAATTTGATTGGTTCAAGAAACAAATCTGTCAGGAGTATGCCTGCACAGTGACATTGCCCTGTAGATCAGTTATATAATTAAACTAAAGCACAGAATAAATAATAGTACTAGGTACAGAAGACGCACTTTGATGTTGGCTACTTGCCCATTATTTAATAGCCTACATAATTAATATTAGTTAGATAAATCACGCATGCAAGCTAAATTGAAACTAATTTTACAGATTTTATAACATTTAATGTTTAACTTTTCAATTCCAAGATTTTTGGACCAAAATTTAATATTCTATAACTAATTGTAGCCGTGCTAATATGATATTGAAGCGTCAAACAACTCAGTGCGTGCAAAGTGTTCATGGGTGCTGTAAAGCATTCGAAACATCGGGAATTAAAAAGTTAAATTGAATGCGATAAACTCCGTAAAATTAATTTCATTTAATATGTAGTGTTAGCATAAATATAAGAAATCGTTCAATTAAACTTTATCGCTGCATACAAGTGTATGTATGGTTTTGTATCTTCCCCTTCCTATGTCACAAATGATATTCCATCTAGGGTACAGTAACAGTACACATTATGTAAAGTACCTTTTGATAACTATTATTCAAATAAAAAGGAAAAAATAAGACATACTATAGTAAAACAGTTATCTGTTTTACTATAGTATGTCTTATTTTTTCCTACTGTCTCTAAAGTTATGGTTATTAAATGAAAGTGAAGAAAGCTCTAAATCTGATCTATAGTAAAAGTTTTAAAATTAAAATTCATTAATAATTTTAGTAAACTATTTGCTGCTTTTTTCATTATTATGTTTTCAGAATAGTTAATTATTATATTTTCTATAATATAGTGTAATTCAAATACATATTAATATGTAATAAATTTGAATTCCACTATAACTTCATACAACCATTTTATAACTAAATATACTAAACAATAAACAAAAATATTTATACAAGTATTTAAAAAAATCTGTTTACGTAAACAGTATTAAAAATAACTTTCAAATTCATCAGTACATCGCTTAGCCTTGGCCTAAAATATACTAGTCTTGACTGCATATATAACCTGAGGTTCCGCACAATTGTAGGCATTTACCTCATGCAGATAGCCAGAGTGACATAGGTATGGCTCAAGCGGCAATAGCCCAATCATATAACTGACAATGGCTGGGGGCCTTACTTGAAAAAATCTAATGAATTGTGCAGGAATTTGATAAATCAGGTGGCTTAGGGTCATGTACATCACATTCTTTGGGAAAGGCCTATGTTCAGCAGTGGACTTATGAAGGGTTGTAATGAAGATCCTGGAATGCGAGATTATAATGTATTTACTAATTTAGGTAACTTATTATAGTAGCATGAGAATTTAATCATTCTTGTACTGCAAGAAATGCAAAATGATGACAATATGAATAATAATAGTAAAATGGTATTATTACTAACTTGAATAATGTAACTGATAATTTTATTATAAATTTACATTAAAGTATTTTAATATTAAAGATAAATTAAAATAATAAACATTTTATTATGTAAAAAATTAAATAAAATGCTTTCAGCTATCAGACGACAAGGTGGGATCTAACACTGGTCCAGGTGTTCTGTAGGTGGAGCAGAAAATGTTCCATATGGTACCACAGATCATGTTTAGGGAATGCCATCCCGTTCTCGCGAGATCTCGGCCTTTTTTAATGACATTGATCTCTGACAAAAAAAGGGAGAGATCTCGCTAGAGATTGCACTCGAGCATAAAAACGTCTAATTCGAAGCGCGGACTGACATGGATGGAGTTGCGATCTGTCGGTTATCCGGCCAATAAATAAGAAGCCATTTAGCAGACAATTCTTTGGACATTTGTGCTTCTTAAGGAGCTACTTTCAAAATATTTCATAATAATGGCTTGTGATTTGAACTGAACAAATGTTTCATTTGATTGATATATTTTGTTAATTAATCTGTAATTTCTAATAGGCTGACCAATTGGTATATTTTGTCAATTAATCTGTAATATCTAATGGATCTACTGAGTAGACATAGTTTTATTTAATTTTAAGGTGCGTTGGGGTAATACCGGACGATTTTCAACTAGTTAAAAGAGTCGGACAAAAACTTTATTTTCTCAACATCCATGTACGTCAGATTTATGAAACATGGCGCAAATCGTTAATGGTTACATGTAACTTAGCTATAAAAAGCTTTTACTTTTCAAAACTCAACAGTTTCTGCTTAAAACATGTGCAAAAACAAGGCATAATTTTTTATATGCATGACGAAGAATTGGCCATCAAAGGGAAAGACCGGACGTCGCTAAAAATCGCAAATAAAAGTGATAGAGAAAGACTGGACGGACAAAAAAATACAAAAATTACCTTGTTTTATAAAATACTGCTCAGCACACGCCCTACTTCTCGGAGCAACTGACTGAAACTTGGGGTCGGGGCAGAATAAAATGGAGTCTTTTACAATATTGCTAGCTATCAAAATTAGCTTACCCCATCACCAATCTTACCCCAATGCACTATAATAATATCTCAGTTTAATAGTCAACTCAACTTAGATAATAAGTTTAATTTTTTTTTACTTCTGACTGTTTTGTTTGTTATAAAAGAACTGTATTATTACTAAAAGATTTTTATTAGATATTAGAAGACAAGACTGTTTGTTTCTTTCATATGTTTGAACTTTAAAATAGATGAACAAATAAGGGAGTACAATTTGCTCAAGGACAGGTTTGTTGATACCGAAACAGAATTGCGTAAATTACGAGATACTATGAAAGTAGTGCAGAAGAAGGCAAGCAAAGTCGATGAATTAGAAGCACAGATAAAAACATTGGAGCAAAAAAATGAGCAATTAAAGAATTGTCTGAACAAAAATCAGCCTACAAAAGAAAGAAATGAGACAGTTAAGGAAATCAGAAAGGAGACTTTATCCTTTGCAAAGGTACTCACACAAAACGAAAAGCAGGTACTAAGCAAAAATCAGCCAGTAAACAAAGATAATAACAAAGATAAGCGTGTAGTGGCATGCGTGGCCATGAAACCGACATGTAATATAGAAACCGCTGCGGAGAGTTTTGATAAAGAACAACTATCGACAGATAATACAGAAAATAAGATGGAAACTAGCAAAAAGAAAGGATCATGGATAACTGTACAGAAAAAGAAATATCCTGAGAGGCAAGTCTTAAGAGGAGGAAATACTGGTACAGGAAATATTCAAGGTACTGAAAGGAAAAAATTTTTACATGTTTGGCGATTAAAAAAGGATATTACAGTAGAAAGTTTGGAAGGACATGTAAAGAATATATGTGGAAAAGAGACGGAAATAACAGTGGAAAAAATTAAACATAAGACGGAATGAGACTATGCGTCATTTATAATAGGAGTTCCAGAAAGTTCATACGAAATACTATGTAAACCAGAATGTTGGGCAGTTAACATTGAATTTTGTGAATGGGTGTGGTTTCGTAAACCACCCAATAAGTAATAAGAAACCACTCAATTTTGTGGAGATATACTATCAGAACGTGAGAGGATTGAGAACAAAATTACACGATTTTTATGTGGGAATTTCTTCCCATAGTTATGATTTTTTTGCAATAACAGAAACAGGATGCAACAATTCTATCTATGATTCAGAACTTATCCCACCTGGATACATGATACTTCGGTGTGATCGGGCAGACGGACGCAAGCAGGGTAGTGCGTGTTTAGTGGCCACACCACGATACGAGCTGCGGGAACTAAATACCCCGAACGATGTACGTATTCAAGATCACGCATTTGAACTGGTTAGCGCTGCGGTTTATCAACAAAATAAGTTCATGTTTGTGTTGTGTGTAGTATACATTCCACCGAGTTGTGGTGATAATGAATACATGTTGTTGTTAAGTATAATAGAAAATTATCGTGATGGCTACAATGATGTAATAGTGATAGGCGATTTTAATTTATATTCTAGCTCAACAAATGTACGCAATCATTTTGAGTACTTTTGCACATATTGTGAATTCACCCAGTACAACAAAATAGGAAATTGCAATGAACGACAATTAGATCTTGTTTTGAGCACGCGTTCAGTGGAAGAAGAATTGGAGGTGCGCGCGGCTGAGGCAATCGTGCCGCCCGACCCACATCATCCTCCGCTCGCCATTGTGGTGCAGCAGGGGCGTGCGCGGTACGGCGGGCAGCCCGCGCCGGCGCCACTGCTAGCTGAGTCTGAGGGGAGCAATCAGACGCATACTGGATGGAACTTCTATAAAGCAAACTTTCCGTTAATGTATTCGTTAATAGCGGCCATAGATTGGATGCCAATGTATAGGTTAGATGTAAATAATAGTTTAGATTATTTTTATGAAGTTTTAAACAATGTTATGGATGACTGCGTGCCAAGAAAAAAGCGAAGACGTGTAAACTCGGAGTACAGTTACCCCGAGTGGTACACGATAGACATTATTCGCAACATACAATTAAAAGCTAGGCTTCATAGGCAGTTTAAGGTTAGCAAATCAGGGGCCGATTATGAGGCGTTTGCTAAGTGTAGAACGTATGTAAAATATTTAATAAACTCCACGTACAAGAATTATAAAGACCGGATGCAGAGTGAGTTTCAGGAAAATCCAAAGGCGTTCTGGGCTTACATTAACTCAAAAAAAGACAGCAGAAGTCCACGCAAGATTTTAAAAGATAATAAGGTACTTAATAGTGAGCAGTGTGCTACTGAGTTTGCTCAGTATTTTTATTCGGTATTTAGCCCTAAGATGTCTAAGCTGGACGTGGAGGCGGCAGTGAATCAGGCTGGTGGTAAGAATGGTGCGGCTAGGGTACACTTAGAACAACTAAAGCTTGATGAAGTACTTTACGCTCTGCAAAAACTCAAGCCAAAAAAGTCATCGGGACCCGATGGCATACCGCCCTACATTTTCAAAGACTGTAGACTAGTACTTGGTAAGCCACTTTTCTACATATTTAATCAGTGCCTGGCGGAGGCAGTGTTTCCAGATAGATGGAAAACAACCAAGGTAGTCCCAGTACCAAAAGGAAAGTCAGCATCAAACGTGGACCAATATAGGCCGGTTGCTGTGCTTTCGACACCAGCTAAAGTACTGGAGGCTGCAGTACACAAGAGCATCCTCTCGCAAGTCAATGTACAGCTTTCGGACAAGCAACACGGTTTTAGACCCGACAGGAGCACCACCAGCAACCTAATTAATTATATGAATTATATTGTACCTGAAGTGGATGCTGGAGGACAGGTAGATGTAGCTTTCTTGGATTACAAAAAAGCTTTCGACCTAGTGGATAATGACATACTGCTCACAAAACTGGCAGGTGTAGGATTTACTCCCCATTTACTAACATTTTTTGCTAGTTATATGCGGAACAGAGAGCAGTATGTAGAATATGCGGGGTGTAGGTCAGAAAACTATTTAACTAGGTCCGGAGTAAGTCAGGGCAGCAATCTCGGTCCATTGCAATTCATATTGATGTTAAATGACCTTCCAACGGTTGTCAAAGATGCTCATTGTACTCTATTTGCAGATGACCTGAAACTGTATCTTGCTGTGAGGAACAGAGAGGATTGCCAAAAGTTACAACAAGATATAGATAGGGTGGTAGCCTGGAGCCAACATAATAACTTACAATTTAACATCACGAAGTGCATAACTATGACCTTCAGCCGTGTACTATCTCCAGTTACGTACCAATACCAGGTTAACGGGGCACCAATAGCGAAAGTGTCAAAAGTCAAAGATTTAGGGGTTAATTTCTCCTCTAAACTAGAATTTGGAGAGCATATAACCAAAATCTGTAAGAAAGCCTACAGAAATTTGGGATTCGTACTACGGATAGCTAGGGACTTCACTAATATAAAGACAGTTATTGCATTATATAATTCTTTAGTGAGGAGCCAATTAGAATTCAACGCGGTCATCTGGTCTCCACATGAGACTAAGTATAGTATCATGTTGGAGAGAGTGCAGAATATATTTATTAGATATTTATATCAAAAAATGTATGGAGTATACCCATTTTACCCAAATAAGTATCCTACCTTATTCACCTTAGGTATGGTAGGATACAATGAGCTAAAGGTTAGGAGGAATTTAGCGCTTGTTTTATATATCTTTAAGGTGATGAGGGGAAAGATTCACAATCCAGACGTATTGCAACAAGTGCGCATATGTGTTCCGGACAGATACGTGTGGCGGCGGCGACGACCGCAACTGCTAGCTGTGCCGCGCGGCCACACTAAGCTGGTGACTGAAGCGCCCTTTACACGCGCCCTCCGTATCCTCAACCGTCTAGCAGAAGACATCGATATATTTTGTTGTACTCTGGGTGGGTTCATAGTAAGAGCTCTGTTTGAAATTAGTTATGGTCCTTCTGTGATATAGATACCTGTTTGAAATAGCAATAAGTACATATCTGGAATCGAAAATTATTATCTTGTAACTGTATAGTTGGAGTTGGTAAAATAGTTGTCTACATTATCGCATTAGGTGATAAACCTGTAAAGATAATTGTATAGTGGAAAATAAATAAATAAATAAATAAATAAATAAATGTTATTTGATAGATACGAGATCTCACAGTATTGTTATTCATAAACTCGCGGGATCTCACTTGAGTAATCTCGCGAGATTTGCATTTCCTAATCATGTTCCATTGATTGATGATGATTGATGGAATTTGGCCATCAATTTGTTTACACCATTCTGAGTGATGACAATGTAGCTGTAAAACTATTTTATTACATTCTGCAATAGCATAATAATACAAACAATTTAAAAACGAAATTTACCTGTTGAACTCCTAATATTAGCGCCAGATCATCTGTGGGTTTCCAACGGCCCAAATCTTTTGTTGATAATTGACTTAACTGGCCTTTGCGACGGGATTTACGGGCAACACTACCGCCAACGGATATTTTACTAGACACTCTTTTACGCTCATGATGCGGTTGAACGGAAGCTAATAGTGAACTGCTCGCTCCAGGAAAATCAGACATTTGACTTGTATATGATTGCGTGCGTACCCTCTTGTCCCCCTTCCCAAGAGAGGCGCCAGGTAAACCCAAACTGTATTCTACAAGTTCATCATCGAAACGTCTTCGTTTTATTGATCTAGACGAACTATAAAATGAGGTATTATTATTATTATTAATAAATGACAATTTAACTATGCCAAACATTAAAAATTTAAAACATTGTACAAACCTACGCCGTTTGTTATTGTCTTGGGCTATTTCAAAAGATGCAGGGGTTGTTCCAGGATATTCATTGCTATCAGATGCGTTGGACGGAGTAGTCGGTAATTCCATCGTAGAGTAAAATTCCTTTTATCCAATATTTATTTCAAATTTTAATTATTTGTCATAATCATATGCATGTATTTGTTTATTGACTTGTTTTTATTTTTATTTAACTGGCTTTGCGTCTCTGGGTTCTAGCCCTTCTGAGCCTATCATTTCTTTCGGAATCTTCGTTTTTATATATTTTTTTTCACTATATGCTGATGCATCACACTGCGAAACTTTTAAGAGATTTTGACGACCACTCAATCCAGCCGACAGTTGATGACGAAAGCCAGTCAAGTTCATAAGGCGCCCAAGCGATCAAAATAACTTGAGGTTTATATCAACATCAAAGTACTTGTTTCGTCGTTTTCTCTAACAGTTCACACGCGCAGACACTCAATTCACAAAATGGCATCGCTTTTACGAATCAAAATTCACTTCAAACCATTACTCAAGCAACCAAACAAGAGCGATAATCAGTCGACGGCCAAGTTCCCGCCAAAACTCCTTTGACTTATTCACAAACTAATAAGAGTACTAACGTAGACTTATTTTTCTTCTATATACTATACACAGTACAGACTACTAAGAGGATATAGAATTGATATAGGATAGGGCACAAACTAATAAGAGGGGTCAATGTCAATTGCTCAGAAGGGCCAGAACCCAGAGCTGTAAAGCAGTTAATAAAAAAAATGCCAATGTTGAACCTATAATAATCATAATCTATCATTTAAATTTAATTAAAATTAAATCAAAATCATAACCTTACTTAGTCCATATTTATCTTATAATATCGTTAAACCAAATATATCTTGTTTTCTTAAAATATAAAGTATTATGTCTCACTTATTACGTTCGCTTAGTCTGAAGACAAGAAATATTACTGTAAGATATTTTAACAAAATTGTAATTACTAATGACGGATCTACTATAGTCGCATTACATCCTGACAAAGACTTTCCGTATGAATTTTCTAAGCCTCTTCCTGAGAAAAATAAAGAAGAAAATGGTATTTTAAGGATGTCTGATTATAATGAGGTGAAAAGAGTGTTTAAGAACATGAAACCTGAAATGGCCAGAAAGCAATTAGCTTCATTAACTTTGACAACAGAACACCGATGGTTTCCCAGAGCAAGAGACAAGAAATCAAAGAAAAATGAAATGAATAGGCCTTTTCTATAAAAAACTGGATTGGAACGAAAATAGAATTTGAGCAGTATCAAAGACATACTATATATCCTTTAAAATATTGTATAATACTGTATGAATTTGCCATCAAATTAAATTTTTGGAATTATGTAAAATGCTTTATTTTTATTGATTTTAGTAACATTTTACATACATTTTGTATTATCTGAGTGTAGTGTAGGGTTGATAGGAAAGAGATTGTCTAGAAGTATTGGCATATGTATACAAGAATTTAGAGTTTATGGAATATACTACACTTCCCCATACCAACCTATAATTTGTTAATGTATCTTTATTGATTTATATATTTACTGTACATATTTGATAGTTTTAATTAACTGCCTTGTTCTAGGGGTTGTAAACATGATTATTAATCATGGGTTCAAATCCCAGATTGGGCTGAAATTAGTTATTGGGATTCTCTGTCAAGAACTTCTCAGTAGCAACCCTGAGTCAGGAAGTTGGAGGTATTATACCCCATGTCTCATAAACATCAAGCCATTGATACTGCACCTGATCCTTCTTCAGTTGTTTCAGATTACCATCCTATCATACTATGAGTCAGGGAGTAGAGAGTGCACTTATGTATGTGCATATACTCAGGCAATATAATCCTATCTTATGCAGATGAATAAACTCAGATGACCATCCACTGTGATGAATTTTTGGTTATGGATTACTTTTACTTATTATTGCTTCATAGACTACATAGACTGACTTTTGTTGTATGATATAGAAAGCTAAGACTTTTTATTTTTTTTATAGAATTAGGGTGGCAAATGAGAACACAGTTTACCTGATGGTAAGTAGATGCTGTGACCCATAAACATCATTGAAATGCAGATGATGCATTCCCACCCCTGAGAACTAAGATGAAATGTCTCATTTCCAGAATACTTAGGAAAAATTAAACTATTTTCTGCTGCGAATAAATATAATACTGTAGAGTAGTAGTATTATTTATATTCTATAAATTAAAACACAATAGCCATAAAAGAATAGAACCTGCTTAATGTCCTAATTGACACTAGGAAAATATCACAAAACAAGTTTTAATTTATTTAGAATAAGTATTTACTAGGCTTTTAACACTTAAAACAAAAAAATATGGTAACAAACTGCAAACATTTTGAACAACTTTCATAAATTTACTTTATATTACTCTGTGAATAATTTGTGCACTGCACAGCTCTGCAATAAAGACCAACCAATTGTTGTACACAGCGGAGTACTTTACTAACCCATTCATTGCCTTCTGTGAATAGAAACACATTACCCTATTTGAAGGCGGCTGCCCAACAGTGTCTTAAACATCTCGCTAAAGCATTACAAGGCACCCATCGGCGGCTTTGGCATGATCTGGTATAAATATACAAGAAAACAAATACTATTATGGCTTTTTTTAGTCAGGAAACATCAACCTTTTTTTTAAGTTACAAAGGTCCCTTTTCAACTTTATTAGTGAACTTCATATACATATTTATTTTCTGACCAAGGTTCGGTTCTGGAAAAACTTAACAGTTTTCAATCTAATTAATATAAAATATGACTAATAGCACAGAAAAGAGTATTAACCTTTACATTTTTGAACAAATTAACTTCCCCCATATGAAATCTGTCAAATATTATTTTTTTTTATTTATTTTATGTACACACATTAAGGTACAGAAGCAGTCTTATAGTAATTACATACAAAGGTTCTACATATTCCAAATTCGCTGAAATATCTTCCAGTAGACCCATAAAGGAAATTATATTTAAATTGCAAACTTAGTGCATACATTAGTACTATTAAAAACAGCACAATTATATTTACAGGAAAAAAAAACAAAAGTAGAATTGGACATAACCAATGGATAATATTATTAAATGGTTGACATTAAATAATTTAAATATAAATTTGGATAGAATTAAATTAATGACTTTTTGAAACAGAGTTCACAAATGAATGTTCACTATACACAAACAAAAATTGAACAAGTAAAGACAGAAAAACTCGTGGGATTGAACATTGATTCTCAACTAAAGTGGAAGTTACATACAGAAATGTTGTGCTCGAAATTTATTCAGTATTCATAAGCGATCTACATGTTGTCCAAAACTGCCAGGACATTCACAGTTAATGGCTTATTTATGCTTTGGAGCAACTTTGTAGAAAAAGAGTTGGTCTTTAGGGCGCAAAAGAGATGCGTTCGGGCTACAGACAATAAAACAAACCGAGAGCTGTAGATCGATATTTCCAGAGATTAAAGTATTGAAATTACTGTAATTAATATATTGGATTTGATATGATACTATTTTTAAAACTTAATAGTAACTTGTTTGTTAAATTAGAAACTACATTTTCCAGACTGATAATATAAGACTAGAGGGAAAAAATATAGCAACTTAATTCAAAAAAACTGCAGAAGTTCTTGGTCAGTTTTCGTTTTTTTTTTCAGTTTGTCACACAATGTCATTTAATTGAGAAGATAGTTCTGAATAAAAGTTTATCAGTTTCTAGAGTATTATATTAATACACAAAAAAAATGCCTCAGTGATTTGTTTATTTATTTTTAATCTAATTAATATAAAATATAACTAATAGTACAAAAACAAACATTATCTCCAGTATATATTCAGTAATTTATGCATTATCCCTTACATTTCTCGAACAAATTAACCTCTTTGAAATTAACTTCCCTGCTATGAAATCTGTCAAATATTATTACACTATTTACATGTACACTTCATTTTTAAATTGCGCCGCCCAGGACGCAGATACATTTGGTAGGTATGTTCCGAAATACAACGCAGTGTACTGTCCAATGCAAATGACGTCATGAATCGTCGCTATACTGGTGATTCGTTCCAAAACATTGGACAGTATATGACGTCATACTTTTGCGCCATTTAGAAAAGTGTTGGCGATTATTTTGTCATTTTGTGATCCAAAAATCATTATATCCTCCTAATGGATATACCAGCAATTATTCTATAATTTTTTGTATTTGAATAAATAGAAACAAATTCTGGCATGCTTCATTCAGCGCACAAACAATTAAAAATTGTTTTATTGTGGCAGGATATCCGACGCAATATGGCGGCGGCACGCCAGTACAATATAGTGTCAATTGATGACGTCATTAGCATTTAACAGTGTACTGGGTTGTATTTCGGAACATACCCGTTATCTATTCTAGAAGAGGCAAAAAAGTCGTCGATTCATCATTTCCAATTTCCATAATAAGACTACCTATACAAAAAGTACTTTGTGAATAAAACTTAAGCCCCTATTACACCACCCTGAATGAAGGGTGCGCGTAGCCCCTTGTTAGGGACGTAAGTAATTACACTACCCTGATTTTACGCCCTTATTCAGTCATAGGCACGGGTGGTAATCTCTATACAAATATTCCTAGCCTTATGTTTTTTCAGGGCCATAGCCCTGAAAAATCGATGTTGACAGCTATTAGCTACAAATGTATAAATATGTAGCTACGGATTTAGATTGACGTTTGTTTTGACGTTTCTGTCCACATCCCACCACGTGACGCGGCTTGCGCAGCGGTCATTACTCATTACCCGACGACAAAGTTGAATATGTAAAAAATTCAAAGGTTATGTACAAAAACTTATTATAATAATAAGTTGCACGTGTGTTACTTTTTATTATATATGTGTTATGTATGTATTATTTGTGTATGTTATATATATATATATATATATATATATATATATACTGCTTTACCAGGGTGCATATCTCACGTTGTTTACAGAAGCTGATATCACGATCGGTCAGTAATTTTTCTATTTATTTTTTCTTAATTCATTATTCCTATAAATATACATCCTATGAAAGCCTGCTGGTGACTATAAGCATCCCCCATAGATTGCCACTTAGGGAAGATTTTGTCATAGTTGCCGCAAGATAGTGTATATGCCTTGGTTATCAAACATGGCAGGTGCGTTGATTATCATTTTCCATTATTTTATTAATATGAACACCAGTAATGTCATATAATATACGTACGTTAGTACTCTTATTAGTTTGTGGTCATAGGGATGGACAAGTGAAAAAAGTATATAATATATTTATTTAATCGATATTTTAAAGTAATTGTAACAAATCATTTACTGTGTTTCGTCCTTCTAACTCAAGTTGCGTAACTCGAGTTTAGTTAGAGTCGTGTGAGATTGAAATTGAATTAATTCGAGTCGTAATGTAAAGTCGTAAAAGTAAGCACATCTATAGGACGGCGGTCCTCAACCCTGGGGTCGCGAAAGATATTTATGGGGTCGCCAAAAAAGTCAAAAAGGTCCTGTATTTAGCGAATTTTATTAAGGTTTATGCATAAAATATAACCTCTCTTTACATACACAATTACACAATATCCTTAAAACGGAGAGAATCGAAAATAATTACGACTGTACGACCTGTCCAGTCCCGCCGGTGACAACCTCACCGCTCCCGCGCCCGCGCCCCCACCCGGATCGCTCTTTCTTCGTTCAGTCTGTCTTTTCAGTCAGTTCTATCCGCACGTGCGTACTCATCGCCGCTTTGTCGATTGCAAATACATACTAAATTGATGTCAAAACACGGAAGATTACTTCTGTAGAAAGTTTTTTTGGAAGATTAGTGTTCTCGTGGATAACCACGCACACGGTAAGTAACTGTGCACTCATACTTAGAAAATAAAATGAGGCGTCATCGCAGCGCGGCCATGTTGGACGCGTGGGTTCAATAACAAAACCAGCGCGAACAAAGTTACAACTAACATCCAGTCATATCATTACTAGCTACCACGGAACCCTTCATGGGCGAGTCCGACTCGCACTTGGCCACTTTTTTTGCTTGTCTATTTGTGCTTCGTTGAAAATAAATTTGAAGTAAATCCTGTTACCACGCAAGCATATGACGAAAAATCTAATATTAATCGTTTGGAATACATTTTTTAATTATTAATACGTATTTATTATTGCAGTTAACAATGGATAACTGGCTAATAAAACGCACATCTACAGATGCAGGTGGCGGAAGTACTAACAACGCATCACAAATCAAAAGAATTAAACACGTAGTTCTTGACAGCAGTGTCGCTTCGGATTCTACAATGACAACTACTGTTACGAGTAATATAAGTCGTGAGACCAATGCCACCACTTCAAGTACTAGTAGTGTTATTACTATCGATGAAAGCAGAGAAACATCTAGTTCCACTACTATAACTATTAGTCATAACAGCGATGATTGTAATTCAATAGCCACATCTACCTTACACATCGATACAGAGAGTGGCGCTTCAACTTCAACTAAACAAGCAACAGCTACATCGGAGACAACTGGGAAGCGTCAACGCATCTTTAAAGAATCGTACATCCAGTTCGGTTTTAAATGTACAGTGTTGAATTTTGAACAACGTCCACAGTGCGTTGTTTGTTCGGAGGATTTGGCAAATGAGAGCATGAAGCCGGCCAAACTGAAAAGGCATCTAGAAACTAAGCATCCACAGTTTAAAAATACAGATGAATCTTATTTTAAACGACTTGCCACCAAACTAAAGTCACAGCAGGTTGATTTCCAAAAATACACAACAGTTAACCAAAAAGCCTTACAAGCATCTTTCGAGGTTTCCTTTTTGATTGCCGAAACTAAAAAACCTCACAACATTGGCGAGACGCTCATTTTGCCAGCTGTAATGAAAATGGTTTCGATCATGCAAGTGGAAAAGTATGCCAATTTAGTGAAAACAATTCCACTATCAAGTGACACTGTTCATCGTCGTATCAATCTACTTGCTGATGATATCAAAATACAACTTATAGATCGCGTGAAAGGGAGTCCCTATTATGCTATTCAGCTGGATGAAAACACTGATGTAGCTAATGTAGCTCAACTTCTGATATTTATCCGATACCGATATGAAAACGACATATGCGAAGATTTGTTATTTTGTGAGAAATTAGAAGGAAGAACAACCAGTGAAGCAATTTTTAATGCAGTTAATACCTTTTTTGAACTCCATGACATAAAGTGGGAATATTGTGTATCTGTGTGTACAGACGGCGCAGCTGCATTGACCGGCTCCAAAACAGGATTCAAAGCAAAAGTAACTGAGATTGCACCTCACGTAGGCTTTGTTCACTGTATGATTCACCGTGAAGCCCTTGCAGCAAAACATTTGCAACCAGATGTAAATAAAGTGTTGGAACAAGTCGTAACAATAATAAATTTTATTAAAGCTTGCGCATTAAACAGTCGCCTTTTCAAGATAATGTGTCGTGAAATAGGATCATAATACGAAAATCTACTGTTACATACGGAGGTCAGGTGGTTATCGCGAGGAAAAACACTCCGACGTGTATTTGATCTCAAAGATGAAATCAGAATATTTCTACTTGAACGGGAACCAAAGCTAGCGGAATATTTTTTGAATGAAAATTGGTTGGCAACAGTTGGCTATCTTTCGGATATTTTTGAAAAACTTAACGATTTAAATCAATTGTTGCAAGGGAAGAGTACAAATGTATTGATTTTAGCTAACAAAATAAAAGCTTTTTGTAGGAAAATAAGTTTGTGGCTAGACGAAATCAGTGCTGAAAACTACGAGATGTTGCATGTTTGGAAAAATTTTCTGAAGAAAACAATATAAAGCTCGAAGAAGAAATTAAAACCAAAATCATGATGCATCTTAAAAAACCCTAAGCAAGACTTGGAAATAAGATTCCCAGATACGTCACACGGTGACCAATGGATAATTAATCCATTCACTTGTGATCTTAACACTGTGAAGATGAACTTAAAAGAAAAGGAGCAGCTGATCGATTTAATGTCCGATGAAAGCCTTCGATCTATTTTCAAACCCACGGATCTATCCAAGTTCTGGATAATGACGGAAAAGGAATATCCACTGTTATTTAAAACACCTCTGCGGAAATTGCTGCCATTCGCATCTACATACCTTTGCGAGACAGCTTTCTCCACATTAACTGCTATAAAAACAAAATATCGCTTCAGACTTAACGTAGAACCTGATTTGAGGGTGTCTGTTTCCGATAATATATCACCAAGAATTAATATACTGACTGCAAGTGTGCAAGCACAAGGTTCACATTAGATTGTAAGGTTACGTATATGTACCTTCTTTTTCAAATAAAATATTAAAATAATTGCTTGTCTCATTTAATGCCATCATAAATATTACTCGTATGTTAAATGCATATTTTCTAGGTTGCTCTAATATTACTTTCCAAAATAAATAAACTCTTCAATATAAATAATTTACGAAATAAAAACAGCTAACTTCGTTACCTGAACCAACCTTTGCACTTGTTAACTTAGTGATTTTTTTTTCTGGGGTCGCTCATAACTCTTTTTTGAATTTTGGTGTCGCAATATCAAAAAGGTTGCGGACCGCTGCTATAGGATGCAACATCGCTCATTAAAAACATCGAAGTTTATGTACGATATATCTATGTTTTTTATAAAACATACATATGGAATTAATAATCCTTTTGAACAGAAATGAAAGAAAGAAGTATAATATTCAAACATTATATTTATGTTGTTTTAGGAAGTTTTACACATTTAATTTTATCGAATAATTATCAGAAAACAAGAATTAATTAAATATTTTTTTTACTTCTACGTTTATTTCTTTCGAATTGAATTATAAAATAACAATTTTGACAACCTGGTGCCCAGTACTCGTAAGTGGTTTCTCTCCTGGGTGATTCTAGATCCAGCCTCTGAAAATAACCGCCCACGGGATACCGAAGTTACCACGATAGGTAAATATATCTTATCGAGGCTATGAAGCCCGGGAAATAACCCTTTCATGATATCCCACATGTAATATATGAAACTTGTCTTCTGCTTTAGTTTTGTTTCTTATGATGTGGTGCGCCTGTTTGTATTTCAGTATAATTTCGTAGATGTATTCAGAAAATGCGATAATACTGAAGGCAAGACATGGAACTACCATAAAAAATTAACGCACCACATCATAAGAAATAAAACTAAAGCAGAAGACGAGTTTCATATATTACATGTGGGATATCATGAAAGGGTTATTTCCCGGGCTTCATAGCCTCGATAAGATATATTTACCTATCGTGGTAACTTCGGTATCCCATGGGCGGTTATTTTCAGAGGCTGGATCTAGAATCACCCAGGAGAGAAACCACTTACGAGTACTGGGCACCAGGTTGTCAAAATTGTTATTTTAAAATTCAATTCGAAAGAAATAAACGTAAAAGTGAAAAAAATATTTAATTAATTCTTATTTTCTGATAGTTATTCGATAAAATTAAATGTGTAAAAATAAATAGTGTAAGTTTTCCTCAAAGGAACATAAATATAATGTTTGATTATTATACTTCTTTGTTTAATTTCGGTTCAAAATGATTATTTATTCTTTATGTATGTACGGATTTATTTAAATGATGATAAAACATCGAAAAAAATCGATATATCGTACATAAGCTTTGATGTTTTTAATAAGCGATGTTCCATCCTATAGATGTGCTTACTTGGGAAAATTATGACTCGAGTTAACTCAAGTTCAAATCGTCACACAACTCGTACCGAACTCGAGATACGCAACTAGAGTTAGCAGGACGAAACACAGTAAATGATTTGTTACAATTACTTTTAAAATATCGATTCAATAAATATATATACTTTTTCACTTGTCCATCCCTATGACTATGACTGAGTAAGGGCCTAAAATTAGGGTAGTGTAATAACTGACGTCCCTAACTATGGGCCACGCCCACCCTTCATTTAGGGCCCTGATTCAGGGTGGTGTAATAGGGGCGTTAGTGATTTTGTCACTAGATTAGGTGAATTTTTGGAGTTAGATAGTGATCACAAACTAATAAGAATACTAACGTATAGCGATATTCTGAAAAAAAAAATCACTAAAAAGTTATTTGATGACTATTAGTGATATTTATCAAATTTAAAAGCATTTAGAAAATATATATTGGAAATCAATGATAGTGTATATTTTTTTTATATATATATATATATATATATATATATATATATATATATATATATATATACATACATATATATATAGCTTTAAAGCTATGTTTATGAAAAGAACAATAGTTTCATCCAAATTGGTGCAGAAATACGAAAGTTATAACGTTTTGAAGCTTCGCTAATTTTTAAATTTTCTGCCCGCTCGTTCACTGTGGTGTGACGTCACAATCCGACAAGGCGAGCGCGCAGTAAGTACTTGCTTAAGTTTTAACTAGTAACCGCGCGCTTGGAAGTATACCTACGGTCGTTTACCTACATAATTATAAACTAATGTATTGAACATTTAGCTTTTTTACGATTATATTTGTATTTATATGTATAGCCACGGTGTGTAGTGCTGTAAAAAAATGGAAGCGAGTTTAAAAAAAAGGCACAGTCAGATCATGTGAAAAGACGATATTTTTATGGTTGCGCAGTATTTTTCTGAAAATAATGATTTTTTATCATTCGAAATGCGTGGAATAAATCTCCAAAGGTAAGTAACTAATAAAACATTTCGAAAAGTTTTATTAGTTTAAGCTTTACCATTGATTAGTAGGCTTACGCAGACTTACATAGGTTGTTATTAACCGACCGAACCACGAAGCTGCATATGAATTACAAACAAAACTTACTCAAACTTACTAATGCAATGAATATTAATCACCTCGTACTATTATTTAGTATCTTTTTTTTTTACTTGGGGAAATGCTACGCATCCCGCCATGCGGGGGTAAGGGCGGGTTATGTCGGATTCCCACCAACTAAAACCCAATGGTGTTCCACCTTCGTCGAATATAAGCAGGGTCTCGGGAACGCTTTCGCAGCCCCACCAGCGCCTGTCGCCCCATTACGGCCCCGCCAGCGCTAGTCACCCTATGGCGGCCCCTCCTCGGGAGAGGACTACTGCTCCCCCATCTCTTTCTCAGGTAAGGCGCTCCAAAACACATGGTGCGCCCTCCTCCGCGGCTTCCATCTTCACATGCGCAACAGACGCCCCCGTATCCGATACGGGAAGACCATGGAGCCAGAAAAAACGAGCACTCAAAAGCACTAGCTTTCCTGACCCCTGCGGCGAATCTGGTCTATGGCTCCCCCGCCAACCAAGATTCGGCTGCGGAGGGTAGGGAGAGCGGCGCCTCGCAATACTGACACTCCTCTCCCTCGGGGATTAATTAGTACCTAGCGACACCTGAAGAAATTTTGTTGGATACGTAGTTCGTCAGTGGCTGCAAACATTGATCCTAGTTTTACTTTGCTTACTTTTGAATAAACTTTTTGCGGTATTACGTTAGTAGTTGGTACCTTTTGTGTTTTGAACATGTAGTGGTCGCAAATATTCTTGCGTGTAATACTAAACCAATTTGGATGAAATTTTGCATAAAGGTATAACACGATCTACAGAATTTTATCTTCTAATATTTATTTTATTCCTAAATTTGATTGTGTTCCTTAAGGAGCGTGATATAAGAAACATTCACGCTAGCAGTCTTTAAATAAATAGAGTTTTTGTGCCATGTACGTAATGTTACGAGCTTGAGGTTCGTGACAATAAAAATTGCCGATAAAATTACCTAAATTAACACTTTAATTTACTTTACACAAATTAAAGTTAAAACACTAATAATTAAACACACTAATTCACTTAATTCCGCTCCGAAGCTTCGCTTGTGTCGCCGAGTTCAACTCTGTCTCGATCGCATCTTGCGCCACCTATTTATTTAAATTAGCAAAATATCCGGAATGTTCAAGTAAACAAGCGCAAGGTACCGAGAGTTCGAGTATAGATTTTCTAGTTCTTCGGGTGGCGCTGTTGGTCGAAAGATTTGTGATGTCATAAAGTGCAACGCTCCCCTCGCTCTCGTTCCTGACACTAGATGGCGCTAGTTGTGTCGTCGACTGGAGCGCGTAACACTGCCCCCTCCTAAGACATGCTCGTCCCGAGCATTATCGGTCCCATAGTAACGCGCCAAGCGATCCACATGGACAATCTTAGGAGTCCCTCTTGCGCCTTTCTGTAACGGCTCCGCAATGTCAAGGGCTGTCCTATCCCGTGGTGCACCAACATTGTACAATTTCGGTGCTCCTCTACTACGTGTCTGAGGTCCCCGCACGGCCGCACAACTTGTACATGTACGACACCAATCCTCGACATCGTCACGATAATGGACCCAGTAAAACTGTTCTCGAACCTTCAGTAGAGTTCGTTTAACTCCCAGATGGACTCTTGAACGACCATTATGGCACAGCTGTAGAACATTCGGCACTTTAGCTTTAGGGACAACCATTTGCAAACGACAGCTGTCTCTTCGACCATCGTGCCATTTACGGCACATGACTCCATCCTGAATCAGCAAGCTGTCCCATTGGGCCCAATAGCTCTTCGTGGTTGAACTCATCGCTGCGACGTCCCTCCACTTAGGCTTGGTAGCACGGGCCTTCATCCATCCCAGAATCGGCTTGATGTTCGGATCTTCCTGCTGTGCATGTCGTAGGCTGTCCTTCCACCCGTTGCTGAGGTGGTCTGTCCTGAGCATCCTCACGGATACCACTTCCTTACTCTCTGGCCTACTACAACGGTTGCAATCTTCAGGACAAGGTCTTCTTGGCAATGCACCTGCGCTGCCGTGAGATTTCCCGCTGCAGTGTCTGATAGTAAAGTCGTATTCCTGCTGCTGCTGGGCGGTGCTGTTAGCCGCACTTCCTTTCTGATACCGTTAACCTTCCCTTCCTAGGGTGTGCTTAGGGCAGCTGGACCGAAGATGGCCCCTTTCCCCACAGCCATAGCACCTAGGGCTGTATCTTTTATTGTGGTCGCGAACCGTAACTGCTGTAACCTCCCTAGCGTGAGGTGAACGATGATCCTGTCGCCACCAGGCAGTGCCGTTAGCTGCACTACCTTCTCGAGATCGACCAACTCTCCTTCCCACGGTTCGCTTAGGGCAGCTGGATCGAAGATGGCCCTTTTCCCCACAGCCATAGCACCTTGGGCTGTATCCTTTGTTGCGGTCGCGAACTGTAGCTGCTGCAACCTCCCTGACGCGATGGGAACGATGATCCTGCCGCACGGCTTCCACTTCCAGTGCATGGGCCAAGGCGTCCTTAAGCGTCTCGTGGTGCCCGAGCCTCACAGCATCTCTGACTTTCAGTTCGCGGATGCCGTCGATGAATGTTTGCACCAGGTTCCCTCCAATGAGCGCAGGTACAGACTGGTATGCTTTACGAACCATCTTCTCCACCTCAAGGGCCCACTGCTGCAGGTTTTCGTTGCTGCGTTGCACGCGATCTTTAAGCTGCGCGCGAAAGACGTGTTCCAGGTGCGCGTCACCATATCTCGCCTCCAAGGCCTCAAGAAGCTGCTCATAGGTCACTTTCTTACCGAGAGCTTCCAACACAGTTAAGGCTTGGTCGCGCAGGCCTGGGGTGAGTGCAGTCATGGCTTGGCTTTTATTCCCCGTTCGCCTCCATGACTTCAGGACTTCATGGATTTTGTAGGCCGACCAGGAAGAGGTCCCGTCGAACGGCGGCACTTTGAATCCACGTAGCGAAGGTGCTGCAGCTACTACGGGAGCTGTAGTTCCATCCCCAAGTTTGAGGTCGTTTAGCGTTTTCTTCACGTCAGCCGTCACGTTGTCGACCCGATTGTTCACATGGTTGATTCGGGTTTCATGTTCTTCGATTCGGGTTTCAGCTTCCGACAGGCGGTTGTCGTGTTGAGCAACCCTATCCTTCACCTGCCTTATTTCTTTCCCAAAGGTAGCGTGAAGGTCCTTCATGAGGAGCATCTGCTCTTCCGACCGACGAGCCTATTCCGCCTGCTGACGGGCCTGTTCCTCCTGCCGGCGGGCCTGTTCCTCTTGTCCGTTCTGCAGCTGCTCTTTCAACTGACGGGCCTGCTCCTCCTGTCGGCGAGCCTGCTCCTCCTGTCGGCGAGCCTGCTCCTGCAGCATCACCATCAGAGCACCTAAGTCAGGTGCCACAGACGTAGAAGCTGCTGACGGACCGGCTTCCGTGGCCGGCGGCTGGCCCTCAGACATCTGCGGCGTTGCACCACCAAATCTCCTCTGGTCCGTCTCCTGCTGGCGTTGACTTCGGGTACGGACACCCTCCGTTTCCTCCTTAGGTAAAATCGGCATTATTTTATCCCACTTTTGACACCAATTGTTACGAGCTTGAGGTTCGTGACAATAAAAATTGCCGATAAAATTACCTAAATTAACACTTTAATTTACTTTACACAAATTAAAGTTAAAACACTAATAATTAAACACACTAATTCACTTAATTCCGCTCCGAAGCTTCGCTTGTGTCGCCGAGTTCAACTCTGTCTCGATCGCATCTTGCGCCACCTATTTATTTAAATTAGCAAAATATCCGGAATGTTCAAGTAAACACGCGCAAGGTACCGAGAGTTCGAGTATAGATTTTCTAGTTCTTCGGGTGGCGCTGTTGGTCGAAAGATTTGTGATGTCATAAACTGCAACGCTCCCCTCGCTCTCGTTCCTGACACTAGATGGCGCTAGTTGTGTCGTCGACTGGAGCGCGTAACAGTAATATAAGACCTACAACACTGCTCGAATAGATTTCGGCTCGCGGCATGTCCCATACACATTTTTCTCTGATCTGCTCTTCTTATGGCTTTCAACCACTTTTTTCTCATCTTTATCTATATCTTTTTTCGGGACATTAAAAACAGCTTATGAGGTGTATTTTCATCCTGTCCTCACCTGTGATCTCGAACGTATTTATGCACGGGGGTGAGCGCCCCCTCTAATGGCTGGGAATGTAAAACAGCAAAGCTAGACGGCCTTAACAAAATTGGGTGGTATCCCTAGTGGGTGGTTATGGTGGTATATGGTTGGGTGGTATGCACTATCCTTTATTCGCACAACAAAAACTTAATTAGACGCCTTTTTTAAGTTATGATAACCAACCTTGAGGATTTCCCGACTAATAATGAGAACCTGTTGCTCGTATTTAATTAGTTGTCAGTCTTCGTTCGCAAAAGTAGGTCAAAATACGGTGAGTAGTTTTAGTATTGAAATCATTCTATTTCGAATGTTTTGTGATGTGTCTTTTATTTATTTGTTTCCGCATTTCTAGCCTTACTGAGAAACACGGATCTCGTGGAATTTTTACTGCTTTGGTAAACTGTTTACATGGTCTTCTAATAGAAAACTTAATTGGAATTGAGGATTGATTCGAGTCATGATGGATAATGTCTCCATCATGACTCGAATCAATAATGGCATATCTAATTTAATTCTAGTCAAATGTATTGTATTGCAACGAGTGGCAAACGCCACTCGTTACAATTTACTGTTTCACATACGTCGGAGCAAACGTTGCCACGAAACATAGATTTTCTCATTAGAGAAACTTATAAATGGTTCTCACATTCACCCAGACGCTGCGATTAGTACAAAAATATATACTTATGAGACAGTAAGTTGTGGGGAGAATCCTTTTAAAAACATTGCGCTCTTGTGATACTCGTTGGTTGGCCGTTAAAGAAACTGTGACCAGGATACTGTCTCCATTTTATATGTTACGTTTCTTGTCATAACTTTCACAATTTAAATAGTATTTTTATTACTTAGCTTGTGATTTGATTTTAAATAATTTGATGAATTCTAGAGTTATATATTATATTCTTTAGTTAAAAATATCCCAATATCTGGTGAAATTTCAGACCAACTAGTGATAATTTTTTCAGCAAGGTGGCAGCACTGTATTTAAAAAAATCTGAATTGGATCGTAATTTGGCTCTTTACATAATACTGGCTATCTTGTGGTGTTAAAGGGATGCACCCCATTGAGTCATAAAAACTAGAGGAGCAAACCACATTACCGCGCGTCGGAAAGAGTGTAACCACTATCCAACCGCGACGACGTAGCCTTGAAATTACTAAACATTTTAAATAAACATGTATCTATCTCTCTTTTCTACAACACTACACACTTCACACTACTACACTTTTCTAAAAACACAAGTTTCTAAAACAATACCGTCGCTAAGATTAGATAAAGATAGACACACCAAACATGCAATGGCGGTTGGTGTGGCTTATTATATTAAACTTAACCCAAAATACGCAATAAAAAGGAGCTTTTTAAGCTGCAGTTAATTGTTTTTATTTTAGAAAAGGATATTTTCTTATCGGGTGAATAGAAGTTAGCATAATGAAATGATGATGAAATAAAACATATTTTTTATAAGTATTTTTATTGTACTAATAAATCAAACGATATAAAATAGGTAATAAAATGTATTTAATAGATCGTTTATGAACAAACTAAAATAAGAATAATTAATTATTTTGTATGGAAGTTCAAACGTAGTTTTTATTATAATTTCCAAAATATTTAAAATCATGGGCGGATAAGTCACTTGCGTCCGTAGGCTTCGACCACCTAATCCCAGGCCCACCCTACACGTTTCCCCGGGGTGGTGCTAAAATAGCGACAAAGCCGAAAGAACAGACTTGGCTACTCGCCGTGTGGTAGAGGCGTAAAATATACCACCACCTAGTTTTCGCACCATGAGGCAAAGAGGAAAGGAAATGGCCCCGAGTTCCCGGCGCCCCTTTAATGGGGCAGGAGTGCGAAGAATCTACGGGAGGAAAACCGGTGGCGAGGTTCACCACCCGTCACGTTCTGTTTCCCGGAGGGGCGAAAGGAGGATTGCGGAGGCCCGTCTAGCTACGCTGAATGTATGTGGAGCAGTGAATGATAAGATGGATGAAGTATGCGATAAGATGTATGATAGAGATTCCTCTATCATACATCTTATATGTAAATGAGACGATGCGGAAGGGAAAGGATGTCAATACACATGGCATATATACCGCGTACTGGTCCGGTGTAGACGAGACCGAGCGGGCATGCTAGGGAGTCGGTATCATCCTTTCAGAAGGAATGGATCAATGTGTGAAGGTGTATGAATGTGTAAGCTCGAGACTGCTATGGATACGAATAAAAGTGGGCCTAAAGAAGTTGTTTGTTCTAGGGGTCTACGCCCCAGACATGTCTAAGCCCACTTATATCCGAGAGCAGTTTTGGGAGATGGTAAGGATAGTGTTAATGAAATGTGAGGAAAATGAAAATATTGTTATGTTAGGAGATTTTAATGGAAGGGTTGGGGTGAGGAGGTTTGGCTATGAAAGGATACTGGGAACGTTTGGTGATGAAGTATTATAGTTCATAAAAGATAGCTTGATCTCTGCAACAGCTGTCAGTAAAAATCACGCCTATGAAGTCCTGAATTTCTTAGTAGTACAGACAGTACCTGTCAATGTCATACTTTATTGGCATGCACTAATTAGGTCGGCATAGGGACCACAGCTTACCCCCTAATAGATCCCGCATCATGGAATATTTTTTCTGTTTCGACTTCACCAAATTTCGCAGCATGCATGAGTTGCGGGGGACGTGTCAAATGCACTGTGATTGGATAATTGAAGGTTGAACATAGAATGCTCCGAACCATAGTGATGGGACAGGGTTGGGACGTTGATCGATTTTGAGATTTATTGATTATTGATAAATAGATAAACTGATAAATTTTTATTTGAAATGTAAATAAAAAAATAAAACAATGTATGTTAATAAAACAATACATATATTTGTACAAGTAATCGAATGATTTCTTAAATTTACGTGAACACTACACATTGAATAAAACTATATATACGGATTTTATCGCGTTTAAATAATTCATGGTCACGGGGGGAAGGGGGTACTGAGATGTTTGACATCTCAATGTCATAGTTAGCCCGGCTACCTTCAGTTTTAGAATATTTTTTTTGGTCCGATCTACATAGAACGAGCTTACAGTATCTTGAAGTCTTGCAGTGGTATGCCTGGGTTTGGGTAGATTTTGTTAATTATAGGATCCCAAGCAGATGGCAGCACCCGTCCATCGACTATGGCTGATTTCACTCGGTCACTGTGACGTAGGCGTGCGACCCAAAGCTTGTTGTCTTGCAATACTTGCTTGACGTGCTGAAGTTCGGCAGCCAGATGTTTTCTGTCACAGATCTCTTGTGCTCTCTGAAATAAAGATTTACCCACGGTAGCTAACAGTGGAGAATGATCGTGAGATTCACTATTGAATAAAACTAAATTTATGGATTTTATCGCGTTTATTTCACTACTTTTACTTATTTTTAATTCCCGACGTTTCGGGTGCTTTACAGCACCTATGGTCACGGAGGGGACCTATATAGTTTTATTCAATGTGTAGTGTTCGCGTAAATTTAAGAAATCATTATGTGAGATTAACTATTTAAATATCGGTTGGTATGGGTATTTTTCCTATACATAATGTGACCAATAGTGTTATGAGGATTTCAGATGACTAAAACATCTAAGAAATCTAAAGAATTATTCGCCTCTAACTCCATGGTGAGTTGCATTTTAGAGTTTATGGCGCTTAGGTGGTCTACAAATGCAGTTGCTTTGTCAGATGGTAAAATTGTGAAAGTGTCATCTACGTACCGCTTGCAGAATCTTGGATTTACAGGTGCAGTAAGAAGGGCTTTCCCCTCAAAGTCGTCCATGAATATGTTGGCGACTATAAAAGATACAGGTGAGCTCATCGTCACACCATTAACTTACTTGTAGAATTCTTCCTTCCACAATAGATAGCCAAATGTGAAGCAGTGTTTGAGTAATACTGTGTCGTTATTTTCTAGTTTCCTAGTTACAAATGAGATGCAGTTTTCAATAGGTAGACATGTGAATAGTGACTGACCACCAAAATTAACCATGGTTTCATTGTCAGCAAGATGTAGGTCTTTTATCTCATTAACAAAATGGTGTGAATCCTTTTTGTGTACCCTGGTATGTCCTCTCGCTGGTGAAAGTATTTTTGCCAAGTTTTGTGCTTAAAAGTAGTATTATTAATTAATAAACCATACGGTACGTGTTTTAAATTTAGATGTATTTAATAATAATAAGAAGAAGAGGATATAACTGAAGTTCATGTAACACTAGAATAATAATAATCACATTACAACTTTTACTTTTTTTTATGATTTATAAATCCATTAAAAATAGTTTAATTTCGACGTGTAACATTCGCCTTAATATTAGAATATCACGTTTCAATCATCCACTTAATGCTATTACTGATTGAGTAATCTACATGGTACTACACGTTAAACAAAATTTAAAAGTCCACACTAACACTGGCAAGTATAGAGATGGTATAGCGGAATCCAACAGCTTTCTACGGTTTTTCATAATATGAAGATTGTCTTCTGTGAAATGTCTTGAGCATAGCACACTATTTTTGGTGGGAAACCATTGGTCCCCTCGACAAGTAGCTTCGATCCACATCCTTTTTTCTTTCGGGGCATTTAGGAAACCTATAACATATAGGTACCACAATGATACACCACTATTTTTATAAAATGACTTTAAAAAAATGTAAACGATGACCAAACAAATATTTCTACTTATAAATCACAACACTATCGATACACGTGCTGTCGTTAGTCAAAGACAACTACTGTAATTTTATTGTTATCACTTTGCACCATTATATTACCAGTGAAAGTTGAACTCCGGTGCATTTTAAATAGGTTAACGTGATAAGAAGAGATATTTGCTCACCGATGAAATGTTATGCCATTTTTTTGAAAACTGGATGTCTAAGCTCACTTGTCACCCTATTTTACTGCACAGGAAGCCATTTGTAATGTATTTGTATTTTGCATATAAGGCTATTTTTATATTGTTAAGAACTCGGACGTGCCTACACACAAACTTGGACGACACCGATGTCGTGATTTTTAGCTTTACTTCGTATGCTAGCTACAGCAAGTATATGTTGCGCGCGTTTGTGGCCCTGTATGCGGAATCTATTAGGGGGTAATCTGGGGCAGGGACGGGCCACTACCTGGTCTTATGCCGAATTAGGGGCTTATTCAGACGTTGGCGGCATCGGACATCTGTGTCTACTACTGCGTTACAGCGTATAAGAATTGAGAGGTTACACGATGAAGATGTGAGAGACAAGTAAAATGATGAGCGCTGATAGCGCACGTGGCTCGGCTCACATTCCCGTTCCGAATCACTTCTTTGATGGGCGCAAAATTTAAAATGGTGTACAATAAATTTGAAACTTCATATAGGCCAATCACATAGGCCCGGCGGGCCGCAGGTTGAGTATAGGTAGGGCTGCTATCTCTAAAACCTGCCCCCCCAGAAACGGAAGCGTAAGTTCCCCGGATTTTGGAGCTTTCACCCCGGACATTTCAATACTTTTTCATTCTCTTACATCTTGATTAAAGTATTTTAATCCGTACTTGATAGAAGAAAACTTTAATTTTAAGCCTCTTTTGTTGCATGAAATAGTGTGTTTAATCGTTCTCGTGACGATAAGTGAGTAATTTCACTTTATTTTTAACCTCTTAGGTATTAAATAAAAGATGAACCCAATATTAGTTATTCAGTTAATAAAATTATACGCTGTCACGCCTTGCGTCGGTCAAGCACGCCTCACCCCCGCTCGCCGCTCACATTGTAATACTATGTTAACATGCGCGCCGTGCAGCTCGGCGGGCTGCATGGCGGGCTGCGCTGCATGCAGCCCGTCCCAGGCCAACGAAAATTCAAGCTGTTCACACGCATGCCGTCGTGTCAGTCAGTGCCAGCAAGGCGGGCAGCGAGGATCTCGGTGTTGTTGCTGCCATATCCTTTGGCTTAACTTATTTTTATTGGAAAAAGAAACAAAATGTTGAACGACGGAGAAAAAGACTGCAAAGAAGAAAGTGGTGGATGATAAAAGTTCACAGAAATCGTACCAAGTAACTACCTATGTTTTTTCCGATCGTGATTCACTGGTATAAAATGCTTACAAAAGTACCCATTTATAATCAACTATATAATATATATTTTCGTTTACAGGAAGTTCATAGAACAAAAATTTGATGAGCTCTTGCATGAACCGTCTGGAGAGTAAATTTCTGTCGAATGACCTTTACTGATTTTCAAATTTTGCTGAGTAAAATTTCACCGATAATTTATAAGCAAAACACAGATTTCAGGGAAGCCATTCCAGCAAAATTTCGTCTTATGATGACGCTAAGATTTTCAGCATCTGGTGATAGCTACGGAAGTCTACACTATCTGTTTAAAGTCTCCAAAGCATCTATATCAGGAATCATATAGGAAGTCTCTAGAGCTCTTAATGAAGTTCTAAAACATGAAGTAAAGGTAGTTATATTTTTAAGGTTTTTTATTGACAAAATAAACACAAATCACCACAAATTTCTTAACGAAAATAAAGATATCAAAGACAAAAATCAGACACTGACAACAAAATTTTTGGCAAACAAAAACAATGATAATTAATTATGAGGTTCATTCGTGGTTCACTTGTTTCATTAGATCCAAATGTTTCAAATGAATTTGTTAATGCAATTTGTATAATGTTAGATTTAGTCTGGATTGAGTCCGTATTTGCGGATTGTGTGTGTGCAGGTTGGATTGAGTACGTGTTTGCAGATTGAACATATGGAGATTGGACTGAATAAATGTCGGATGAAGGTTGGATTAAGTGTGCGTTTGCAGATTGAAAGGATGGGGTTTGCATTGAGAGGTCGTTTGCACATTGAATAGATGTGGGTTGATCTGAGGGTTCAACAGGTTGATTTGATGCATAAATGTTTGAAATTGGTTTGGAATATGAGCTTAAAGTACCTGAAGGTCGGTTTCGCATACGAATATTCAACCCTGGCTGTGATCTGCATGAAGTCGTTACTGACGGTGGTCTAGAATATGGGTTTGAATCAAGTGGAGATGGTGTTTGAGGTCTAGGTAGCCTGCACTGAATTATATTAATAAATATGCTATCTATTTCATACATTATTAAACTTCGTTCGTCTTTGGACAGTTCTCTCAGTTTTTTAGACAAAAGCTTGGCGTAGAGATCGCAGTCATCATATTCTTTAATTGCATTATGTGATTGACGTTGTCCTAAAACATTAGTCAATTGACCGAATGCTGTTGCGATTTGCTGCTCGGCTGTATTAGGTACTGAACGACGACGGTTATTTTTTTCTTGAGTAGGCTGCATCTGTGAGGTTGGAGTCCTTGGCGATTGTAACGTTTTCATCACTTCGCTATCAGTTCTTTCGTTGTCGATAGCTTCATGTATTTCCGGTGTTGTTTCACCTCCAAAAGGTTCCTTTGTTATTTGTGAATCATGTCATTCTGATGAAGTTGATGGTGTCTGTAAAAAAGGTATTTTGACATAATGATTTCTTATATTTACGCGAACACTACACATGATTAAAACTACTTTTACGGATTTTATCGCGTTTAAAATAAACGCGATAAAATCCGTAAAAGTAGTTTTAATCAAGGTATTTTAATTAATTTAATGCTAATCTATGCTATTATTATTTCAGATGCCCACAACAGCGGACGGTAGGTTAGATATCGAAAAAGGATTTAGAAGAAAATTTCCACACTGTATCGGATCAATAGACGGCAAGCATATCACATCACAGTGGAACCGAGTTTTATAACTATAAGAAGACTTTTAGCATTGTTCTAATGGCACTAGTTGATAGCAATTATAAATTTATATTTGCCGACATAGGAAGCCAAGGAAGAATAAGTGATGGTGGTGTATTCAACAATTCATTGTTGAATACACCACCATCAACAAGCCTGTGAGTATAGGGATAATTTATTTCTTCAATGGATAAAAAATACAAATAATATGATTCTAAAACTAAAATACAATAAAGCTAGAAACAATGCCAATGTATTGATTCAAAAAACTAAAAACCTAAACACTAAGTCAGAAATAATATCCAACAAAAGCAACACTAAAAATTTGTGGTCTATCTTAAACAGATTAACAGGTAGAATAAAATCGTCTATAGATGAAGGCTTAGAACGCTTTTTTGGCAGTAATAACAAATCATCGAAAGATATTGCAAATAAATTCGCTGTCACATTCAATAATAGTGTCAAACAAATAATATCAAAATGTCCCGAACCATTGCTCGACAAAAAAACCTATGCAGTATCAGCAAACGTGAGTATGAGATTTAAGTCTGCAGAACCCAAATCAATAACAAAAATAATAAAATCCCTTAATAGTAACAAAGCTCCTGGAATAGATAGGATAAGAGCCATCGATATAAAAAAGATATGTGACAAAATTTCATTAACCATTGCTAAACTAATAAACGCAAGCATTCTCACTGGAAAATACCCAAAATTACTAAAGACCGGCATTGTGAGACCAATTCATAAAAAAGGTAGCAAGGCGGACTACCTCAACTATAGACCAATAACCATATTGCCTACGATCAATAAAGTAGTAGAAAAATATATAGGAACTCAAATACAACACTTTTATGCCAATAACAGTATACTAACTTGCAACCAATATGGATTTCAACCACATAAAAGCACGAAACAACTGCTATCCACTTTCACTGACAGCATTTATAACCATTTAGATAAAAAAGAGCATATATTGGTAGTTTTTGTTGACTATAGCAGGGCATTTGATACTCTCAGACACGAGAAGCTTCTACAAAGCTTGAACGACAGTGGGGTCAGAGGTAATCTATTAACTTGGTGCGAAAACTACTTACATGATAGAAGCTATCAAGTCAGGGTCAGTAATGCAGATAGTTTCTCAGTTTTAGCAACAGAAGGTACTGCCCAAGGCTCCGTCTTAGGACCCTTGCATTACCTTACCTACGTAAATAATCTCTCAAACGCAATCAAACAGTGTGAGCTGTACCAGTTTGCGGACGACACATGCTTAGTTGCCACAGGAAGAGACATCGAAGATGCCCTTACTCGACTTCAAATCGATTTTGACGTATTAGTGAAATGGTCTCATGATGTTGGACTTGTACTTAATTCAAACAAAACCAAACTAATTTACATCAGCTCTAGTAAAAACAGAAGCACTTTTAGATTAAAACTTATAGCACACAACCATCAATGTCTACATCTAAACCAATCAAATAATACTCTGCAATGTACCTGTGATGCTATAGAACAAGTAAGTAAATATACATACCTTGGACTCGTAATCGACGATCGGCTAAACTGGAAGGAGCATATTAACCATGTGAGCGACAAACTAAGGGTAATTTTAGCCAAATTCTCAATTATTAAACCTAAAATTCCTTATAAAACACTTCTACTACTCGTCCCTGGCTGAGTCTATAATATCCTACGGGTTGTCCAGTTATGGAAGAACCTCTAAAACAAACCTAGACAATATTTTTTCACTCCAGTTACGTATACTAAAAAGAATAGTTCCTATAAAAATAAAAAAACACCTTTAAAGATTACCGTAAGCTCTTTGCATTTTGTGAAATATTACCAATTCATGAAAAAGTAGAACTAATTCTTTTATCACAATATTATTTTATTGAAAATCTACAAAAACCGCACAAAAATTATTCAATCCGTAGGCAAGATAACATCAAACTACAACTACCTTCTTATAATAACCTGTATGGTAAAAGACGATTAAATTACATAATACCTTACCTAATTAACCGTATACCTAATGCTATTAAAGAAAAAATAACATCTAAAAATATAAAAAACACCTTGAAACAATATTTTTTACAAACAATAAAAAATAAATACACATAACATGCATTATAATTGTTAAACACTACCTAAACAATAATGTACATTAACTTATACATTAGAACGATTATATCTATCTACATAATAGCAATTAATAAATTCAAGTAAGCATATACATAATATAAACACTAAATATTAATATGTATAATATGATAACAAATTTATCCACATACAAAACAATTAAATAAAATACACGTACATAATAAATATAAACTAACAACACTATATAATAATAATCACAAACCACACTTTATACCATACCTGTTATAAAGGTTTTGCTAAACGAAACAGCCTGTAGAATAAAAAGTAGTAAACAATGAAAATATTGCTGCATAGGAAAGTCCACAAAAGGTTTTTACATTACCTTATCTTGTGATATACCCTCATTGTGTTTACAAAATGTGTAGCAGTCTTCAGAATCAGAATCAGAATCAGAATTTTTATTTGCGTAAGAACATGGTATATAAAGGTGGTACATGTTAAAAAGGTGCACATGTCTCGCTATTACAAATAGCATGCAAAATTAATATTATTATCTTGTATAATCATAAAAATAATATCACAAAGTCTCATTACAATAATTTACATTGAATTAAAGATAAATTAAAATATATAGTATAACATGAATAGTATTAGGGATTGATGTCAATAAAGTCTTTAATGTCATATATTTTTCTGTCAATGAGCCACTTAAATAATTTTGATTTAAATTGATTAATATTTAAATTTTTGATGTCATTAGGAATTATATTATATATCGTTAAACACATTTTTAGGCAACTTTTATGGTATTTAGCTGACCTTGGGATAACATCTAACACAAGTTTATTAGGATTTCGCTTTAATCTTGTGTTCATGTCACTTGCTTTCATAAACAAATTGATATTTCTCTTCACGAAACAGCTTATTTCAAAAATATATAGTGCCGGCAGCGGAAGTATGTTGAGATTTGCAAAAGCTGTTCTGCAGGATATGCCAGGCGGTATTCCAGAGATAGCTCTAATACACTTTTTTTGAGCTATAAACGCCTTTAGTATATTTGTGCTATTTCCCCACATTATTATCCCGTAGCGCAAAATGGAAGCTATATACGCGTGGTATGTAATAAGGGCCGTTTGTAAGTTTGTCACTTTTCTCATTTTGTTAAGGGCATATACAAAACTATTAATACGATTACACAAAGACTCTATATGTAATTTCCAGTTTAGGTCCTGGTCTATGACTACTCCCAGAAACTTGGTAGACCTTATTTCCTTTAATTTATTAATATTTAGCTTAAAATTTAATTGTTTATGTTTGGATTGATTAAATTGGATAAAATGTGATTTATTTAGATTTAGTTTTAAATTGTTTACGTTTAACCATTTAATAACGTTGTCAATTGTTTTATTTATATCAGTTTCGTGATCGTGTATAGAGTTTTTTTCAGATGTCACAATAATAGATAGATCATCGGCGAACAAAACACATTTATGATTTGTCACTACCGTTATATCGTTGATATATAAAATAAACATTAGAGGCCCTAGCACACTTCCTTGGGGGATACCACACTCAACAATTTTTGATTCAGAAGCGTAAGATAAAACTTCGTCGCCTACTAACTTGCTGACTACTACGCGTTGTCTTCGATTGTTTAAGTAGGATTTTAGCCACTGATAAGTGGGTCCTCTTATTCCTATTGATTCTAATTTATTTAATAAAAGTTTGTGATCAACAAAATCAAAAGCCTTTGACATGTCAAAAAATAGTCCTGTGGTCAAATATCCGCCATTTAAATTATTTCATATTGTTTTAACTAGAGTGAAGATTGCTAATGTTGTGGACTTTTCCTTTTGAAATCCAAACTGTTCTTTATTAATAATGTTATACGTGTTACAGTATTTCATTATTCTTTGATGCATGCATTTCTCAAATATCTTAGATAGAATTGGAATTAAAGTAATGGGACGATAGTTGCTGACCTCATTTTTTGCACCTTTTTTGTGCAGAGGCTTGACGATAGATTGCTTCAGCAACTCAGGAAAAATACCCATTGAGAATGAGAGGTTTATAAGGTGTGTTAAGATGGGCACAAGCTCTTTAGTACATTCTTTAATAATTCTCGTACAGATTCCGTCAAAACCCTCAGAGTTAGTATTGTTTAGGCTAATAATTTCTTTTTTAACTTCATTTTCATTTATTGGAAGAAGAAACATTGAATTTGGCATAATCTTGGTATTTTGATTTCGTTGTGTATTAATCATTGTAGTATCTTTAAATTTAGTCAATTCTATGAAATAATTATTGAAAGCCGCAGCTATGTCAGAAGGATTGGTCAATATCTTATGGTCAAAATTTATTTCGGAAATGTTATTATCTACTTTGGAATAACAGGTTTCATTTTTTATTATTGTCCATGTCGCTTTACATTTATTTTTACTATTAGTAATAAATTTCATATTAGAATTCTTTTTTGAATTGTCAATGCATTTTCTTAAAATTTTGGAGTACGTTAAATATTCATTTTTATTTTTTTCCGTTTTACTTTTATAGTATCTGAAACGTAATAACCGCTTTGTTTTACAGCTAGTTTTCAGCCCGTTGCTTATCCATTTTGGTTTATGTGTAATAGAATTATTGATCCGAATTTTTTTTACTGGGAAACATAGATTATAGAATAGACAAAGTTCAAAATGAAACTCTGCGAATGCCGTGTTGAGATCAGTGTTCGAGTAAATTTTGCTCCAAGTCATACTGTCTAGACACTCCCTGAATTTGCGGATGTTTTCACAACTGTAGTCCTTTCTCAATATAGTAAATGACCTTGGTTTAAATAATTGGCGAACTGGAAAACTTATAAGCTGTGCGGTGTCATGATCCGATAGATATAGGGGAATCACTTTGGCAGTAGCGTCTTTGATATTGCTAAGGACATGGTCAATACATGAATCTCTGCGAGTTGGTACATTAATGTGTATATTCAAATTATAATTACGACATAAATCACTAAAAAAGTTTGCAATATTACCTTTTTTTAAAGTGTTGATGTTAAAGTCACCAGTCAAGACAATTTTGGTATCACGTTTATGCTTTCTTAATAGGTCAAATAATAGTTGGTCTAGTTTATGTAGGAAGACTTTAGGGTCTGATTTGGGTGTACGATAGATACATATAACTATTAATTTATGCAGAGGTATTTCAATTCCACAAACCTCGAAAGCGTTTTGGGTTGCATACGCTTTTAGTTTTGTAATTTCCCGGTAAGTACTGTTCTTTTTTTTGCTAAGATACATGTGCCACCCCTCTGCTTATCTCTACAAAAGGCTGTTGCCAACTTATAATTATTAAGGTTTATATATTTTTCGTTGCCTGTTTTCAAAAAGGTTTCAGAGAGACATATCAAATCCGGCTCATTACCAGACTTGTTTAGTTCCTCTAAAGTGATTTCCAGAATATCTTGCTTTGCTAGTATACTGGCAATGTTTTGGTGCATTATATTGAAATGTTTTTTGGTTTTATTGCCTTGAGGTGCGAAATGAATTGTTTTTATTTATTCGTGGGAAAAACTGATGTAAAGTAGTTTGATTTAATCGCGATGACTTGGTAATAGCAGTATCGTTATAGCTATTATTCCTTGGTAGGGCTCGAGAAAAGAAATGTGTAATGGTTTCCTTTGTGGGTTCTACCTGAATATTTTGCATTTTGCACTATAAATTTTCTCAGCTGGTTCGGGTTGAGATAGTTGCGTTCATAATCGACACAGTCAATCACATAATTAATAGACTTAGCTAACTGAAAAACATTACTAGAGTTGCAGTTGATATAGTGGCAGTTTTGATATTTATTACAAATTCGATTTATACTGTGGTTCAAGTCAATTACATTCAAATACTTATTCGACAATATATTTATTACAATTATGTCATGTTTAATAAACTGTTTTACTAATCTGTGTAGGTTTGCAGCTGTAATTTTCTTATCGTAATCGTTTTCTCCAATACAAATTATTATTTTGTCACTAGAATTAACTTTTAAATTGTTTACATTACATAATACATCTGGGGAAAGTGCATACGGCTTTGTTTGTGCAGTAACTATGTACTTTTCATATTGTGTGTGCTGTCTTGTACGCATTAAGGCTGCCGACAGCCCAATACAGCGTTGCGTTCCGAAGACAAATATCCGTTTACTATCGTCAGCATGTCTACAGCATTCAATGTTCGTCCTTTCAAGAATCTCTTGTGAGTCATATGATAGTCTTTGTTCCAATGTATCAATATATTTTTTTAGCATCAATATCTCCTTTTCTGCGGATTTTTGTTACTTCTGCAAGATCTTGATTTTATCGTAAAGGGTTTGTAGTGAAGAGTCCAGGGGAGCTGTTTTGACGGTTGATGTAGGTTTTGAAAATGTCATGGGAGATACAGCTTCGGGTTGTAGTATTAAGCGCCTATTACTTTTTTTGGAGCATTGAATTGTTTGGCTGTCGTTTAGTGGAGATTGGCACAGGGCCTTTAGCATATCATTTTCCTTTGCCAATTTGCTAAGTTGCTGACGGAGGTTGTTATTTTCCAATAAAGTATTATCAAATTCATTCTGTAGGATTGCATACTCTGACCGTAGCAGACTGATCGTCTCTTTAATTTCCTGAATTGGGATTGGGTCGGTCACAGTGCAGTCCAAACTTTTTGATAGTCGTATATCCAGGGAATCAAGAGTCTCCTGCGTTATTGAGTCATTATTCAGATCAGGGATCGGCGAGTCTAATGACAGATGCGATGCAACACTCGTGTTCGGTGTTTGTGATTGTTGTTCATCAGTGCGTGATGACATGCCTGAGGGTGTTCCTTGGAGGTGGTCTATATTTGAGTCTATGCTCACTGGTGTCGATTTCGAAAACTCAGGCGCATTTGCTATTAGGGTCAGACTGGACGAAGAAGTATCGCTTAATTTTGGGATATTGTCCTTTTTCCTTTGAGTCACATAAAATGGGGGATTTGGTGTAGAAGTCTCCTTCGCTGTTTTGCAACACGACTTACATTTCCAATTCTTTTTTGTTTTTGCATTTTTGAGACAGTGTAGTTTTTCAGAGCAGCCTATGCAATCGAATTCGAAATAATTGCAGCACAATGAACATAATACTGTATTTTTTGAGTCAACTATCAGTTTGCATTTGTGGCATTTAACGGTAAGCGCCCTCTTGCGCTCACTGATAACACCTTTTTTAGTGGGTTTCGACATTCTGTAGTATATCTCAGTATACACTTAATTGCAGAAAATAGTACCGTTATATCTTGGTAGATGTCACGCTGTTGCTTCGGTTGTTGTATGGCGAATAGCGACGTCAAGTGATGAGTAGCAAGATTAGATGTAATTATCTTATATCGTGGAAACTAGTACCTTTATGTATTGGTAGACAACGCGCTGTCGTTGGCAGATGTATGGCAAGTAGTGACCTCTAGTGGTCAGCACTAATATTAGAGGCGGTTGCCCTGATCGCAATCAGTGCTAAAAATCTGTTCTTCATTATTATCAATAAGTGTCACCAATATTTGTATGACAACCAGTGTCATCTAGTTGTGAGTAGTAGTGACCCACTATCCTATCATACCTTAATGAATCATCAGCTGATTGTGTTTACATGTCATTTGAAAATATAACGTACAAAATTATGTTTATCACCAATTTTCACGTAATTTACTTTCACTCACCAGGTCAAAATGCTTGAATAATCCATTAGTTAACTAGTTAATATCCCATACTGCATTTATTTACTCGTAACGTCAACGTTTATGGTCACTATTTATCACGAAATACACATAAGCACCACACAATAATCCTTGATGGTTTCCTTATAATAACATCTGTGGCACTTTATCAAACTAAGTACTATAAAACACTGCTGATTTTAAAGTCATATTGGAAGTATAAATATTTTTAAACATTAAAAAATTCACAGATTCGATTTGACTGTGGCAACGCTAGCGCCTACCCTCAATCATTTTGATTGTCTTGTGATTGTTATTTAAGTATGGATGTATGAAGTTTGTAGCAAATATGTTATAAATAGTCTTAATCTTTATTAATGTATAACGACGGCTCAGGGTGTACGGTAAAACTCAAAAGAGTTTATGTTTACACCTTATTAATTGTTATAATTCTAACTGTATGTGAAAACAATAATAAATGAAAAAAAAAAAGAACCTAATCTTAAGCTGCCAGGTCTTCGGCTGGCATCATTCTACTCCAGACCAAAAGAAAGACGTGGCGGAGTATGCATAGTTGTAAGGAAAGACATAAATTATAATGATTGTAATGGTAACGAAAGAATATGAAATGACAAAACATTTTGAATGTTGCGGAATTGAAATTGGTAATTTTAATCTTATAATATTTGGTAATTCCGCCTCTGACTGTGGTTGCTATTAGACGTGTGTTAGTTACACTAATTAAATATTCCTTTTAAATAACCGTCAACTTTAATTAACAGCGAAGTACTAGGAGTTCATATAATCAATGTGGTGTCTATCCATGACTGCGTGTGTATCGTAGTACATTTGGTTTTTGCGCATCAGCTGACCGCGTGTCGTCTTTTGTTCTCTGAACAATCTACTTATAGTACAACGAAAACTACGGACTTAAATAAAATATCATTATGTCGATAATACGTAGATCACCCCCAGGAAGTAAAGTGCATCAAGTGTCGTCGGAGAGTGATATTTCAAACATTGAACCTGAAAATCCACTGAATTATGTTGGGAGGAGACAGAAAAAACCCAGAAATGAAGATCAAAGGAAAGGTATTGATGACTCCCTTAAAGATGAACTATTATCCATGCTCACCAATTGGAAGAAGGATCAAGATCTTATTTTACGTAAATTGTGTTCAGATATTGCCGAACTTAAGCAACAAAACGCCAACATTCAATCAACTAATATTGAAATGGAAAAGGCGTTAACGTTCATATCCACACAGTATGAAGATATGAACAATAAAATTATCAATTTAGAACGTGAACGAAAGGAAAATTATAACTATATATTGAGTCTGGAAAATAGATTAGAAGACGTGCAAAAAAGGCTTAAGTCCACAGTCATCGAGTTCCGTAATTTACCTACTCCAGCACAAAACATAAAGCAGGAGACACAACAAGACTTATGTGAACTGGTTCAAAAGATTTGTGATGTTTTAAATGTTAATTTTCACCCATCCGAGATAAAAGACATATACAGAATTAAAACCAAAGCCGGTGTGTGTACTATCATCACCGAATTAACTTCGGTACTGTCAAAAAATAAGATATTAAGTGGAGCGAAAGAGTTTAATAAAATTAACATTAATAATAAACTCTCCTCAAAATCTATTGGTCTTTCTAGTTCTACAATGCCGATATATATATCTGAAAGTTTAACAAAGAAGGACCGAAAACTTTATATTTTAGCACGTGATACAGCTAAAACAATGAATTACCGTTATTGCTGGACTAATAAGGGCCAAATTTATTTGCGGAAAACTGAAGGTGGCGCTCGGATAGAAATAAAAAATGAAAATGATATTGCAAATTTAAAAAATATAATATGACTAGGTACATTTATAATACTATGCATAACCTATTTAATTATGATTTCTTATAAATAGCTTTCATGTCTAACTAAGTGTGTCTCTGGCTTTATGTTTACAAAATTATTCTGTGTGTATTCTAAACTACCCACTGTTTACTTTTATAATTTACTAGTTTATAAACTACTAACACATCAACCCACAAAATATTTACAAACAAATAATATATACACGCTCGACTATTTTTATAGCCTCACACAAAAAAACATGCACATTCAACTCTCCAACCAAATTAACGCTCTCACAAATTACATAATATTTGCTCTTTGCACACATTCATGGATATATTTAATATGCTTAATTATTCTTATTTTCGAATACAAGTTAAAATCTTGTTTATGCTACCTATTTAAAAACATAACTAAAAGGCGCTGCATTAAATGACCTATTAAATAATCTTGATAATACTTCCTTTAATGAAGCAATATTATGTAATCCCGAAAAATGTGCTGAATTGCTTACGTCTTATCATAGCTGTCTCACTGTTTTGTCTCAAAATATTCGTAGCATCAATGCTAATTTTTCAGGACTTTTAACGTTATTAGAAAGAATTAATACTTGCTGCGATATTATCGTTCTTTCTGAATGCTGGCTATCTTGTAATCCTATAATTCCGATTCTCAATGGATATGATCATTATAAAACATCAAAACACTACAATAAAAATGACGGTGTTATTGTATACATCAAGTCTTGTTTAGCTAATATTAAAGTAAAAGAACCTATAACAATTGAATTTAACTGTCTGGTGATTACTATAGGTGTAGATGTGGCTATTGTTGCTATATATAGACCACACGCTTTTGTTGATCCTTCAAAATTCTTTCAGTCTCTGGATCTTGTCCTCACGGATCTTAAATCATACCGAACCATTATTCTTGTAGGAGACATTAATATAGATATTGCTAACGGGTTTCTTTCTACAAACACTTTAGATTATCTTGATCTACTTGTTCATCACGGACTTCTTCCTGGTCACAACTTCCCAACTCATGGTTCTACCAGTCTTGATCACGTTAATTTAAAAACTGCTTTTTCCGCTAAGGTTCTAGTTCTGGAAACTACTGTAACAGACCACTTTGCCGTTATGTTTGCCCTCTCAAAAATTAAAATGAAATTATGTAATCGTAAATTTATAAAAAAAATAAATGAATATAAGCTTATTCATGAATTGCGCTGTATTAACTTTAACTCTGTATACACAACGAATGACCCTAACTTAGCTGTTAAATTCTTGGTCGAACCTATTATTTCAGCTATAGCCAACAATACCAAAACTTTATTTCTGTCTTGTAGACGTAGACCTATTAAGCCTTGGGTCACTCTGGCTTTGTTGAAATGCATGCGAAACAGAGATAGATTATATAAAAAATCGAAAAAAGACCCATCAAATCAGATTCTTAGAATTACTTATAAAAGATATCGCAACTTCTGTACCAACCTCCTGCGAAATGCAAAAAGTAATTATGAGAAGCTAGAATTTCAAAGAGCCGGCAAGAACTCCAAACAACTGTGGAAAGTCATTCAAACTGTTACAAATTTATCTAAACAGCAATCAACGGCGTCTGATCTCCTAGACATCAACGAAATTAATACTCAAAAATCTGTTGAGCATATAAACACATATTTTTCAAATATAGGAAAATCACTAGCAGACAAATTAGAAAGAGGCTCGGCAATATTACCGGCATCCGTTACTTATTCCAAATCCTTTGTTTTGCTTGAAACTGACGAGAGTGAAGTCGAACGTTTGATTATGTCTTTGGATAACAACCGAACAGCTGGTTGGGATGGTATTTCTTCAGAATTCTTAAAGAATTTTTTTACGTGGTAGAGCCATGCTACAGTTATATTAGTAGTATAGTTGTAGCACGAATGGGTCGGCTCGACCGGGGAAGGACCACGCTCTCACAGAATACCAGCGTGAAATAGTAGCTTAATGCTGCTGTATTTCGTAAGGTGAGTGTAGAGAACCGGAGACCCTTTTTACTGGAAACGAGGCATTCCATCTTAGTCCTCACGGGTGACAACGCATCTGCATTTTGATTCGTAATCGAGGATAGATGTAGATGTCTATGGGCCACAGTAACCACTTACCATCAGGTGGACTGTGTGCTCGTTTGTCACCCTATCCTATAAAAGAAAAAAAAAAAGAAGCACAAAAATTTTATTATTTCACCTCTTACATATATTTGTAATTTGAGTCTCCAGACAGGTATTTTCCCTGATTTGCTTAAAAAGGCAATAGTTCACCCTATTTTTAAATCCGGCGACCGAAATCGTATCGAAAACTACAGACCTATATCAGTTTTGCCTACGATGTCGAAGATCCTCGAGAAAATAATTAACACAAGGCTTGTTAATTATTTAGAGACTAATAAACTGCTCTCTAAACATCAATTTGGTTTTCGAAAAAAATTGTGCACATCTGATGCTGTCCACAGCCTTATTGATTTTGTAGTCAGGAATCTAGACATACGTCAAAAATGTATTGCCTTGTTTCTTGACCTTACAAAGGCGTTTGATACTGTTTCGATACCGATCCTAATTTCAAAACTTCAATCTTTAGGAGTAAGAGGAATTCAGTTATCTTTATTCCAAAGTTATTTAAGTAATAGAACTCAATGTGTTAGGATTGGTCCTTATAGTAGTTCTGACCTGCAAATTACATACGGTGTACCGCAGGGAAGTATTCTCGGCCCAAGTTTGTTTTTAGTATATATAAATGACTTGTGTAACATCAATCTTTTAAACGGGATGATCTTTTCCTACGCAGATGACACAGCACCTGTGTTTCATTCGAATACTTGGACTGAAACCTATTCCCTTGCTCAAAAAGGGTTTGACGTTGTAAAGAAATGGTTAAACGCGCATTTACTTACGTTGAACATAGATAAAACAAAATTAATAGACTTTTCTATTCGAAACACAAAAAATTCAACAACAAACTCATTACAAATCGTTGTTAAGCCTCCCCTTGATATAAGAAATAGTACAGACGATAACGACCTACACTATATAAAAAAAGTGACATCTATAAAATATCTCGGAATTATAATTGATAATAACCTCACATTTAAAGCTTACATTGAACACTTGTCAAACAGAGTCCGTAAACTTATTTACATTTTTAAACAATTACGTCAATCTGCAGATTCAGAAATCATGAAGATGGTTTATATGGCATTGTGTCAATCTATTTTATCTTATTGCATATCCACGTGGGGTGGTGCGGCTAAAAGTGATTTTATACAACTTGAACGGGCACAGAGAGCTGTTTTAAAAGTATGTTGTTTCAAACCGCGTATGTTTCCTACAGACCAACTTTACGACTATTGCCAAGTACTAACAGTTAGACAATTATTCATTTTAACCACCGCTCTCAAACAACATGCCTCAACCAAATATATCCATGAATGGACACGACGAAACCAACTAGTTGCAAAGTCTACTCAAGTTAAAACTGCATTTAGTCATAGATTCTTCATATTCCTTGGCCCCTATTTATATAATAAATTGCATAAAACCTTATCCCTCTTTTCCCGAAATCAATATGAGTGCAAATATATTATTCTCCAGTGGCTCCTTAAGCAAACCTATGCAAAAACAGAAAGTCTTTTAGAGGTTGTCGTGTAAAATACACACACACCTACATACATACATGCACAAACACACACTCCCACTAACACACACACATACACACACGCATACACTCTCCCACACACACACACACACACACGCACACACACACACTTTTCTAAGTTTCTTAACCATAACCAATTATCTCAATTAGGTATGACAAATAAGGAAATAGAGTTAAACTTTATGTGTTAATGTTTTAGATATAATAGCATTCCTCGCAGAGGTGGAGACCTGGTGACGTGTAATACGGGTATCTTACCCACCATAGGCACCAGCGATCCACGGGCAAAGTTGTTTTGTACTAATTATAGGCTACTTATAACTCTAAATGTAACTTTGTTTTGTGGTGGGAAATAAACGTTATTATTATTATATTATTATTATTATTATTATGCATATATCGAACACCTAATTCAGACACATACATATTTTTCGAAAAATTAAATAAATTATTATTAAAATTATCAAGAGGAAATAAAAAAAGAATAATCATAGCAGGAGATTTAAATATAGACACTATAAAGGTTAGTAATTACTCTAAGAAGCTTAAAGGTTTATTACTAAATTTTAACTTAACTCAGCACATAACCTCCCCAACCAGAATTAATTCATGTATTGATCACACCGTTACAGAAGCAAAAGGTTCTATACATTATTTGGGCCTCTCCGACCACACGGGACAAGTACTGGAGCTTCCTAGGAAAATCAGTAAAACAGTAAAATACTGGTTTGAGGTGAAAAGGGACTTTGCGAAAGATAATATAGAGAAGTTCTTGGAATGTATACAATCAATATCTTTTTCTGAAATCTATACTGAACAAGACACCAACAAAGCATTTTCAAGCTTTTATAATATTTACAAACTGTTCTTCGACCTGTGTTTCCCAACAAAATTAATTAAGATTTCGTTAAGAAATAATAAAAGTTATTGGCTTACAAGAGGTATAAAAAAATCTTGCATAGTAAAAAGAAAGCTATATTGTAAATATCTGCTTGCAGCGGCAAATAAAAGTCTAAATAAATCTAGATATAGAAGTTATGCTAAAATTCTTAGGAAATTTATTTTAAAGGCACAAAAAATTCAAAATGAAAAATATATATTAGCATCAAATAATAAAGCTAAAGCTATATGGAATGTAATAAGAACAAATATAACTAATAGACTAACTAATAAAGAAATAGATACCATAAATTACAATGGAAGAACCCTGGTAGAAGGATATGACATTGCAAATGGGTTTAATAATTTTTTTATAGATTCGAGAAATAAAGACAAACCAAATATGTCAAATAATTGTATGTGTAAACAATCCCGTTACTCAACTATATTCTTACGACCTACGACTCCTGATGAAGTTAATCAAATTATATTATCTCTTCGAAACACTAAGTCGGTTGGGTATGATGAGTTACCGAAAAAAATATTAAAACTAAGTTCTTTAAATATAGCACCAATACTTAGTCATATCATAAACTTATCTTTTACCCAAGGAATTTTTCCTGCAGATCTCAAGTATTCAGTTTTAAAATCCATATTCAAAAAGGGCGATACTAAAGATATTAATAATTACAGACCCGTTGCAATGGTGCCCATTTTGTCAAAAGTTATTGAGAAAGCAATACTTAAGAGACTTAATGATTTTATGGAAAAATTTAACATTATTAATAACGCACAAAATGGTTTCGTAAAACATAAGTCCACAACACTAGCGACCTTTCAACTCGTTAAGCTTATTACAGAATGCGTCAATGGCGGTGTACCGGTGGTAGCTCTTTTTTTGGATATGAGTAAAGCATTTGACGCTGTTCATCATGGCATACTTCTCAATAAACTCGAAAGATACGGAATACGTGGGAAAGCAAATGAATGGTTTAAAAGTTACCTCGGTCAAAGACAGCAATGCAGTGAAATAACAATGCTCAAAAACCTTAAAAAGGTGCACATTCGGTCGGAATATCGGTTGAACAAATATGGTGTACCACAAGGAAGTATTCTGGGTCCTATACTCTTCCTAATATATATTAATGAGCTACCAACAATAACTTCTCATAAAACGATTCTTTTCACTGATGATGCAACAATCATTCTTAAATGCACGAATAAAAAGATTTTTGAATTTGATATCAATAGTACACTAAAACATATAATTGATTGGTTAAATTGTAACAATATGACTGTAAATATAAATAAAACTAAAATAATGCAATTTCATACAACTAAAGTATGGAAATTAATTTAAATATAATGTACAATGAAAAAGTGCTACAAGAAGTTGATTATTATAAATTTCTTGGTATCACTATTGACAATAATTGTAATTGGAAAAGGCATGTTCAATCAATATGTGACAAATTAAACAGATTTGTATTTGCACTTCGCCGACTTCGAGAAATAGCATCTGCCAAAGCAGCTTTAAACGCCTAATCATTGCTATGTTTCATCGATATTGCAGTACGGACTTCTAATATGGGGCAACTGTTCTGAAATAGAACGCGTATTTAAAATCCAAAAAAAATGCATTCGAGCAATCTGTGGAGCACATTCCATGACATCGTGCAAACCATTATTTAAAGAAATAAAAGTGCTGCCACTCGCATGTATGTATATAAAACAAGCGGTGATTTTTGTCAAACAATTCCCTGAATACTTCCCAAGTAATAACTTTTTAAGAGATAGAAGTTTAAGAGAAAAATCTAATAACAGAACATACTTTCCAAAATGTAAATTGATGCTCTTCCAAAAAAATTCATATATAATGGCGATTAAAATCTTTAACTCTTTACAATTTAAAATTTCCCAATGACAAAGTTAAAAAACCAACTTCATGAATGGATTTTACTTAATTGTTTCTATAGTGTTAATGAGTATCTTGATCACAAAAATCAAAACAAATTGCATATTTAAAAACTGTATCCAAAAATGCTTGAATTTTTTATTTTGGACTCTGATAGTTTAGAATAATTATTAGTTAGTTAATTTTACTGTTTTTACATATGAACATTTTGATATTTGTAAATAAGTTAAATTCATCGAAAAAAATTGTTATATCTAATTAGTCAAAACTTGCACGCCTCGACAAGGTAGAATGTATAGGAACTTTCATGTTTTAATAATACTATTGTAATATGTACCTACATTCTATGCAAATAAATAATTATGAATTATGAAAAAGGTGTGCAGCAGGCCTGCCACCACTTCCTCTCCAGCCCTTAGCATTTCGAATGAAACTCTATCATATCCGGCAGCCTTACCTGCTTTCATGCTTTTCATTGCTTTCATTATTTCATCTATACTTATCTCGCTACCTCTTTCCTCTTCTTTCGGAGTTTCTACTTCACATGGTACACACGTTGTCTCCTCACTCATAAACACGCTTTCAAAATATTCCTTCCATCTCTTTAAACTCAAAACTTCATCATTCAGAATATAGCCATTCTCGTCTCTTATAGCATTCATCATAGGCTGTTTTGAATGTCCCCTGGCAGTTCTTACAAGTTTCCAGAACATTTTAATATTTGCCTGGAAATTATCCGATATTCTTCTTATCATTCTTATCCGTTCTTTCTTACTTTTTTTCTTTCAACTACTTCTTTTACTCTCTTATTAAGATGTCTAAAGACTGCCTTTTTTCTTTCAATATCGTCATTCGTACCGCTAGAATTACCAGCCTTTGTTGCTAGTAAATCTATAATCTCTCTTCTTTGCTTCAACTTCCATACGCATTTCATCATCCCACCATAACGTATTCTTTTTCCTTTCATTCTTTCTCATACTAACACCACATACTTCGGTAGCTGCATCCACTAAACCTTTCTCTACATTTTGCCATACATTCTCCTAGTCTAACTCCTTCATACATAATTCATCCAAACCACTTATATTTTCTTTCAGTCTACATTTGAACTTGTTTTTCTCACCTTCATCTTGTAATCTTTCTGTTCTAATACGCTGTAACGCAGTGGTAGACACAGATGACCGATGGCACCAACGCCTGAATAGACCATTAATTCGGCATAAAACCAAATAATGATCCGTTCCTACGTTAGAACCCCGGTAAACCCTTGTATCTACCACTGCGCCCCTCAATCTTTCATCCACAATTATGAAATCTATCATGCTTCTATTGTCACCTCTTTCCCAAGTATACATGTGAATCCTCTTGTGGCGAAAGCAAATGTTCGTCTCAAAAAGATTCTTTTCCATACATACGGTGAGGAGACTTTCACCATTCTCATTTATACTTTCATCACCAAACGTTCCCAATATCCTTTCATAACCAAGCCTCCTCGCCCCAACCCTTCCATTAAAATCTCCTAGCATAATAATATTTTCATTTCCCTTACACTTCATTAACACCATCCTCACCATTTCCCAAAACTGCTCTCGGATATAAGTGGGCTTAGACATGTCTGGGGCGTAGACCCCTAACACAAACAACTTCTTTAAGCCCACTTTCATTCGTATCCATAGCAGTATTGGGCTTACACATTCATACTCTTTCACACATTGGCCCATTCTTTCTGAAAGGATGATACCTACTCCCTGGCATGCCCGCTCGATCTCGTCTACACCAGACCAGTATGCGGTATACATGCCATGTGTAGTGACATCCTTCCCCTTCCTTTTCGTCTCATTTACACATAACACATCTATTCCTCTATCATACATCATATCGCATACTTCATCCATTTTATCATTCATTGCCCCACATACATTCAACGTAGCCAGACGAGCCTCTGCAATCCACTTTTCGCCTCTCCGGGAGACAGAACGTGACGGGTGGCGAACCTCGTCGCCGGTTTTTCTCCCGGAGATTCTTCGCAACCCTGCCCCATTAAAGGGGCGCCGGGAACTCGGGGCCATTTTTTTTATATGGTTCCTCATGGTGCGAATATGGGTAGTATATTTTACGCCGCTACCACGGCGTGGAGCCGAGTCTGTGCTATCGGCTTGTCGCTCATTTAGCACCACCCGGGGGACACAATGGCTCGTCACTCCCCGAAAATATGATTAATCACTAAAAAGTTGTACCACATACGGGAATCAAACCTGGGACCTAAAGTACTACGTAAGTAAGTAAAGTAAACATAAGTACCTGCACCAGATGGCATAGAATCTCGTTTTTTCTTCGGATGGCGCCTAAGGAGACCCTAATGGGAACACCATTAGGGTCTCCTTTTTTGTTTTCAAATCCTTAATTGATACATATAGTATTTACCAATTTTCGTCCAAGCATCGTGAATTTTTTTCTTGTCCTTATGGAATTTATGTTCGGAGTTCCATAATACTTCTTCTTCCTGGTAAAATTCCAGGAACGTCAAAATTGTCTCGTTTGACCATTCCACCATGTTGTAATATCCGATCGTAGCGACTTTTTTTAGCAACGTTGAAGATCCACTCGTCACGAAAGCGCGAAAGAGAGTGACTACCCGCGCGTGTGAAAACAGTCACCGGGCGCCCGCACATTCATCCTTTGAACTTTGCCAAAAAACCGACACTCGCCCAGTTCGCGGCATTCACGTTCACAGGCGCGTTTACGGGCTCGGGCGTACCGTTTACACGCTCGGGAATGTGAATGTTCACGTTGAATGTCGAGTTGAACGTGAGCGTGTGAACATAGCATAAAATAGCATCAGCAGCGCGTGCGGTGAAATACCTAGCTTTTATTTATATAAATTATGGGAACGGGATCTGATCGAAAACCCGGACTTTTATTGTAGTTCGGGTTGTCACCCGGACTAAAATTTAAACCCCGCCCGGAAGCTCCCCGGAAGTCTTCCAAACTAGGACAAATCCGAGGAAACCCAGACGGATGGCAGCCCTATAAGTATAGGTATAGCTTTTCTTGTAAAAATCTAAGAGTCAAAGAACTTATTAGTTTGTGGTCAAAGAGTAAAGACTAAAGAGTATATAATATACATAGTAATTCTATACGAGGCTGTGACGAGTATCTAGTATAGTTATCTGTGCCCCAAAATGGCCCCAAACCCAAACGTACCTATGATAAATATAGTTATATAGTATTATGTATAGTATAGTAAAATCACAGGTAAAAATAAACTCGGAAAATTGGGAAAACCACTCCCACAACATTCGGTTTGGTTCATGTCTTTGTGTGGAGTTACCTATGGTTTAATAAGATAGGCATTTATTTCAATTTGTACCTACCTATTTTTCAAGAAACTAGGAAGTTATACAATATAATAAGTGACAAATTAATTATCTTACTGGAAATAAAAATAAGTTGAAATGAGTTATAGGGACACGGTGAGTTACTCTATTTTATTAGGTTTTATAATATATTATTACATTAGAAATCCCGAGTTTCTTTCTCGTTATTATGTTATCATAAATTGTTTAAAATTCTGTTTTAAAATTATACAATCTCAAGGTTCCTTCCGAGGCTCAGGTTATATTCCTCTATTTAAGACGTTTGTTAAATTATATCGTAATAATGTAACAAAATCATATGAAATACAAATGTAAAGTAAACATAGTGATTAAATGTGATCTTTGTATAAAGGAGATGTAATGTGTATGATGTTATCTAAGTTAAAGCTTAGAGAAGAATGGAGTAGGTACTATTTTTACCTATTAATTAAATATGTCCTACTTTTCATTATTCGAAGTTATTTTGTTCATCTTCAGGATTTTTAACATTTATTGATAGACAATATATTTTCAACAGTATTCACTCTTACCAAGAACTCATTCCTACAATGCAGCTAATGAACATTCAAGAACATATCAAAGGACATTGATGGTATTTATTGTGATGCAAATCTTAGTTAGTTCCAAAAATGTCTCTATAATTTCAATGAAACATTATATTTTTTGTCCATTAACAAGTTGTTTAAAATATTATTTATAATATTCATTCCAATAATCTACTTTCATTGAAATGATTTTGATATGTTACGATTTTGAAAATAAAACTTGTTATGGTTTGATTACATATTATAATATAACAGTAGCTGGCCCAGCAGACATTGTTTTACCCTTCCCGAAAGGTGGCGCAATAAGGTACACTTCAAGTCCACACAAATAACTCAACTTCAGCACCTATCGGTTCTAGATTTTGTGGTTTCTGTTTTGACATTAAACCAATATATTGTGAAAATGAGTCATTAAATCTAGTAGAAAATTTGTTAGTATAGTTATTCTATTTCATAATTAAGGTTTGGCTTTGGTTGTTGTTAGTAGTTCACATACACATTGTGTTAGTCTGCATAGGCCTTAGAAATGCTCAGTCACAATCGCGAGTTGAACAAATCACAGTTATACACACAAATGCGCCTGATTGTACACATCACTACTACACTCAATGCGAAACCTTTATTATGAAATGGAATAACTAACTTAACTACTACTACTTAACTACTTTAGTGCCACCTATCGGATGGTAGCTTAGCTCTGAACCATTACAAAGGAAAGAAAGAAAGAAAACAAATGTATTGTGTGAATATAACCTGAATCAGTCATATATCACATAATTATCGCTCATAACTTACACTATGACTAACAGGACTTGGCAATAATTACATTACTTTCAAAGATTTAATTTAATTTAATTAACTTTTTGCTTTATGTTAATAAAACATACTGAATGCAATTGAATGAAACAATATTTTTTGAACTTTGTTGTTTTCAATGTTTTGATTATTTATATTGGTTGCATTTTATTGCCTGTAGAAATGGAGACAACTTCAACATTGTTATTGGCTGTGACTAAAAGTGCATTCATTTAAGAGGGTTTTATCATTGACTAATACTAATAACATAATATTGTCATTGACAAACTTCACAGATACTGATAATATCTAAAAGCATTTTCATGGTATAGGTATCATGGGGTATTTGACTTTCTCATTGGTCTTGTGGTATTAATCATAGGTGCTGATCGTAAAGTTCCAGATTCACATCCTGGGTTGGTCCCAAAAGAAAAGTATGAGATTTATATCACCATTGTAGCACTATAACATTGCTTCCACTAATAGTTCAAAATTTATGCAAATCTAAATATTCCAACATAAAGTAGTCGAATAAAAACAATTTTGTGCGTCCATTATCTCTAAAATCAGAATACAAAAATTAAAATGAATTAATGGATTACAAATCAAATACCTTATTATACCCAACTTGCAAAAGCTCAAAAGATGTCAAATGAGTTTTATGAAACATTTTTAGAAATGACATCAGACACAAGCATGCATCTTGTTATGAAGACTTGTCATCTGTGGATCATCTTGGGATCTGCATGATCAATAATGAAAAACATAAGCTTAGACTTAATAGGGAGAAATTGCATTAAACTGTCCATGCCGATATTTCTCGGGAAGACATCGCCGAGTACCAGAACAAATTTGTGTCTGAAGTAGAGTCTTTGCGGAACAAAGTTTCTCAGTTTTAAGGTACTTTCCTTGTTACCTCAGCCAGTATCGGAATCATCGGCGTCGACATATCGAGTAATGTACAGTTTCGTGGTCACTTGGAAGAGGACACCAAATTGGCCTCTAAAAAGCTTGATGTGCTCAGCAGGCCAGGACAGTATTTCATGCCGGCACATCGCCTGCATCTTTACTAAGCGCAGGTCTGGCCTCACATGGAATACTGTTCCCATCTCTGAACTGGGGCTCTCCAATGCTAGCTTCTTCCGCTTGACCGTATCCAACGCAGAGTGTCTCAAATTGTCTAAGACCGAGTGCTTTCCAATCGGCTCGATTCACTGGCGCTGCGAAGATATGTTACATCCCTTTGCATTTTCTTTCGCATCTACCATGGCGAGTGATCTGAGGAATTGTTCGGATATGCACATCGCCGCTAAACTCTAATACCATCCACACCATCTGGATGATTGGCGGTCCACCAGTGTATGTTTCACTAGAAATTTTCTTCCGCGTACGAACTCTCTGTTGAATAATTTACCACCGTAGATTTTTCCGGACTGATACGACTTAGAGACCTTCAGGAAAAGAGCTTACTCCTTTGTAAAAGGTGGGCAACAACACGTAACAACCTACAATTTTTTTTTAATTCCCCTGGTGTTGCAGTTGTTCATGGGCGGCGGTAGTCACCATTAGGCGAGCAGTGTGCTCGTTTGCCTCCTTTCCTATAAGAAAAACCACTTATGTTTCATCACCGTTTCAGAGGCTGTACCTAACGTGTTTGTCTAATTTTATTATTATTAATTATTTTAAGTAGATTTTTACTTTTTCTTGTGGTTTACTTTTTGTGCAACTTTACAAGGCGCAGGATCGGCCGCACATGGAATACTGTTCCCATCTCTGGGCTGGAGCTCCCCAGTATCAGCTTCTTCCACTTACTGCATCTAGCGCAGAGCGGCTCGAACCGTCGACGACCGAGTGCTTTCCGATCGGCTCGATTCACTGGCGTTGCGAAGAGATGTTACATCTCTTTGCGTATTTTGTCGCATCTATCACGGGGAGTGCTCTGAGGAATTGTTCGGATTAATCCCAGCCGCCAAATTTCGTGAACACACTACGCGGCAAACGTCTTGATACCATCAACACCATCTGGATGCTTGGTGGTCCACCACTGTACGTTTCAGAAGGAGTTTTATTTCGCGTACGACCTCTCTGTGGAATAGTTTACCACCAGCGATATTTCCGGACCGATACGACCTGGGGACCTTCAAGATAAGAGCTTACTTCTTTCTAAAGGGCCGGCAACGCACCTGCAATTCTCCTGATGTTGCGGTTGATCACGGGCGGCTGTAGTCACTTAACATCAGGTGAGCTGCATGCTCGTTTGCCCCCTCTTCTATAAAAAAAACCATTTACTCCTGCCTAAATTCCGTGAACCCTAGTTATTAAACAGAATCAAATCCTAAAGGATTTTGTATTAACGTGAAAATGATTTTCCTATTGTACATTGACCTCACACTCATATCGGTGAGCAGCCTCATATGCCCATTTGTAGGGTAATATGTTTTTCTATAGGTCCATTGTTATTATGCCTTTTAATACTGACACCTGCATTCTGCAAGCATAAATGATATTTATATCTACAGATAAATGAAAAAATATCAGAATTATAAAAATGGGTCAATTTCTATGCAGTTGTGTATCTTGCAAATCTTATGTTCAGAGTTATGGCGGTTCGCCATCGTCGGTGCTGAATTCATTACCACCTATACGCTCACGAGTATTTTCTGATGTAACGTACACATCAACACCAGATGTGAATGAAGTTTATCCTGGACTATTTGTAGGTGATGCGTAAGTATTTTTATATTTAATTATTTATTTTACGGTATTCTTCTTACGCATACAAGCTTTGTTTTGCAGCCATTTACACAAAATTTTACAATACAATGCAATCGCAAATTTGCGTTCACGCGTATATTGAAAGTATACAACAGTACGCACAGGTCGGAATTGAACGCGTATAGTTTGAATTAGTTAGGAGCGTAATTATTTTTAGAAACTACATGGTTATTAAGCTTTTATCGCGTTTATTTTCCAATAAGGTACGCTTAAACTTTGAGTGAAAAACATACTAAACTAGTTAAAACATACATAGCATAAACGCGATAGAGTGTATGTTATTAATGTGTGAAGATAGTATTTGTATGTTATACAAAATAATACTAATATTATAATTAAACTTATAATTATTTCCTGTTCGCCTAACAATTCCGTGATAAAAATAAAATAAAATTTACTATGTAGATTATATAACATATATTGACCCTTGAAGTTACTTCTGTAACAGCTTCGGCGCTGCGGGAAGTGCAGCCCCTTCGCCGTTACGCAGCAAATCGCAGTCACCCATGCTCGCCTCCGCAGCTTCGACTTATTGGTCGCCGAACGGCTCGCACGGCTATCTGCAATTTGCTACGGCGGGGGGGGGGGGGGCTGCTCTGCCCCCGCGCCTACGGATTTACAAGAACACTAGAGTTAGGGCAGACAAGACTACGTGGAGTCGGGCGTGTTGATTCAGTTTTAGAATCTGGCGAAATGATTCGACCAATCATCTAATTAGCCGTGTTTTTGCGGTCACCATAGATTTTTTCCAAAAATACGGTTTATGTTAATATTATCCTACGACATGTATGAAGTACACATATAAAAATGACAATGAATGTCGTAAAAAGTATGTGTCAAATTGACAATTATTGTATTTCTTGTTGAAAGTAATTGGACATATTATGAAGATAAATAAGATTTAAGTGCCTTTATAATAAAAATACTATTTTTGTAATAAAAATAATTTGGTCCCTCACAAAGGACTTCATTATTTTAACAGTTATTACCTTTAAATTGCCATAAAGTAATAACTACACAATGATTTCAAAAGGAAAGATACGCCCATCTAAATATTTTACTTATAACTTCTTCATACAAGAAAAAGTAGCGCATCTGTCACATTGACTAATTTATTACTAGCGTAAGGACTGGGCCGAAAATCGGACCAGTGCGTTGACCCTAAAATTACAGTAACAACAGACAGAAAATGTATGGACGCAATACGCAATAGCTGTCCGGAGTCAGGAAGTTGGCGGTATATCACCCCCGTGCTTCGGAAGGCACGTAAAGCCGTTGGTCCTGCGCCTGATCTCTCTCCGGTCGTGTCGGTTTACCGTCCCATCGGATTATGTGAGTGACGGAATAGAGTGCACCTGTGCTTGCACATACACTGGGACACTATAAGCCTGTCCTGCGCCGATGGCTAGTCTCCGTTGAGGCTCGCCGCGGTGACCGAAATTCGGTCTGGAGGATATTATTATTATTATAATTGTTATAACTATATGATTTTTTTCAGAGTTGCTGCTAAGGATAAAGTTTTTTTGAGGCGTATGGGTATTAACTATGTTTTGAACACGGCAGAGGGTAAGCGGTACACTCAAGTGGACACAGACCATTTCTACTACCGAGATTGTCCTGGTCTTCGTTACAAGGGCTTCCCGCTGATGGATCTTCCCACTACTGATATATCTAAATATTTTCATATTGCCGCCAACTTCATTGACGAAGGCATTTCTAGAGGCGGTGAGTCATTTCTATTATTTATATTATTAGTCGTCATGGAAAAATAGAAGCTCGAACAACTCAATGAAAGTTGGTGTTGTAATAAGAAAACGTGTAATAAATTTGAATGCAAAGAAGTTAAAATGTATATTTAAACAGAATATGGGTAGTGATATTTTAACTAAGATCCAGTTTTCTTTAATAATATAGTAGTCCGGTCAAATTAGACCATAAAATAGAGTGAAGATACATAAAGTTACAAGTTACAATAATCATTAAAATTGTTAAAAATATAATTATGAATAAAATTTTGAAGTTCGCCACCATTCCTGTGTATGGAAAATTTTTTACACAAGGTCAAAGGTCAAAAAATGAGCCGCGATTTTCAGCAAAACGGTAAGTTTTATCATAAAAATACCCCAGACAAAAATTGTAGATCATAAAATTATATATATAAAAAATATATTAATACTTTTCTTCCTACGAGCTACTGTTTCTGAGATATTATGATTCAAAAAGCTGTAAAAGTTGTAAACGTCATAATATGCACACGTTTTCACGCCACCTAGTTAGCGCGTTTTTTTAACGTTGCTTCCCCAATAGGCCTATTCCACGAGTCCGTTACGATCCTGTTTAATCCTGGAAAAACGTAGTAAATAATAATAATATAAATAGGCACATGCTCCAATGAATATAGAAGAAGCAGTCCAAAAAGTTAAAGCCAAGGCACAAAATGAGAAGAAAATTGAAATTACGTAGTAAGTTTTCAGCGCGGCCTTGTATATGAGTTGTATTTTTGTATTTTTGCCTACCAAATTTACATTAACAAAGTTAGAAAAAATAAACTTGTTTTATTCATGATTCATGTAATTTAAGAAATTTTAAAAATAAAAATTTAATTAAACCAATAATACATCCAAAAAATTAATGATTTTATTATTTGAGTATTTTAACCGATTATTTGAATATTTTTGCCGATTATTCGCACTACAATTAATTTTAATTATCCAAACACTACGGTAAGGTACATAGCGACATATCATTGAAACTACGTCAAGTAAAAAAGTTGATACTGGTAATTTTTTTAATATTTTGCTTTGTTTGAAAGATTCGAATTTAAATTAGTGATAAAAAACTATACAGGTTGTAATGAAATATAGATAACTTTATAATTCTTCGGATTTACGTTATTTAACGATTTAAAGGTTATTTTTAAACCGTTGGAGTACGCTTGTGCAAAGTTGTTGCGGAATGATTAATGTGAAGCGTCAAAAGGTATTTCTTAGATTTGGTTGACTATAATACATTTTTGTAGATAATTTTATGATGTACAGTTATTGTCTGGGGTATTTTTAAGATAAAACTTACCTTTTTGCTGAAAATCGCGAAAAAGTCATTTTTTTTACTTTTGACCTAGAGTAAATTTTTTCCATACACAGGAATGGTTGCGAACTTCAATATTTTATTTATAATTATATTTTAAAAAATTTTAATATTTATCAGCTTGTAACTTTATGTATCTTCACTTATTTTATGGTCTAATTTGACCGGACTATTATAACTATAACCTTTTTATACCTATGAGGCCATCTTTAAGGTAGGGCTAATTTATTTTAGGTCCCCCAAAAGATTATCATAATTAAAAGGTATAATATTTATGGATAATGATCTTTACATGGCTCAAGAAAGAATAAAGCGTAAGCTACTTCTAAGCATGAAATGATTGATTTATAAAAATTTTGAAAATGAAAATGTTTGCGGGGGATTTAAGCTTGTTTCTGACTCCAAAATGTGTAGAAAACAATGGATATTTTACTTTACAGGACGCGTGCTTGTTCACTGTTTGATGGGAGTTTCCCGTTCGGCTACGTGTGCACTCGCCTTTCTCATGATTAAGCGTGGTATGACCTTCACTGAGGCACTTGCTTTGGTTCGTTCACGCCGTGATATTCATCCTAACGATGGATTTATTCGCCAACTGCAGCAACTAGACAGGGAGCTGCGTGTCTCCCGGCTCCGCTGACAACTAACAACTTATCAGCCCTTCTGTTTATCCAATAATTACAGGGATGAACGGCATCGTGTTCGAAGCTTGGATCGAGCTTACAGCAGTCGTTATTCAGAATCAAAAATCTGCAAACCTAAGTTAAGGTTTGCAGATTTTTGAGAAAGGTTTAAAAAAACATTTTTTTAAAATCACCAAAGAAATATCGGTACAAAACTGTTATAATGATCTGTGAGAATTTTCCATAAATTCTATTTAATATAATGGTCTAATAAAAATGTCCGTAGCTATTTTGTTTACAATTTTTCTTGTTTTCTTATTGTAACTATTGTTGTGATAAAGATTTTAAAAAAACTGTAATATTTTTTGGACATATTTTAATTATTTAATATCAAATAATAATCAGTCGTGATATTTAAATTTAATAACGCATTGATTCTCAGGTGCCATTGGTTTCGAATATTATTTATTTAAAAAAAACTAGAACAATATATTTACAACCATATATTATTTGAATGATATAATTCCTGGTGATATACTTGTTAACTTTAAAGTACAATTCTGTAGCCTTACAATTATAAAATAATTATCATGCTAATGTAGTAGTAGAAATTATAGCTAATATGTGAAACATATAACTTCCACCCGAATTCTGCTGCTTAAAACAATATTCAATACCTATTATTACAGTACAGTACTATATTACAGTATAGGTGTCTTTTATGTTTATAATATGTAAGAATTGTTAATGTTTTATCTTGTTAATTAACATATAATCAAAAATACTATAGAGGGTGTCCACCTCGTTGTGTTATTTTATTGGTTTTCATTGTAAAAACTATTATTGGATGTAAAACAATTAGCATTGTAAAGTGGAAACTTCATTGAGTAATTACATTTTATACTTAGGACTTGCTCTAATACCTTTAAAAGTAAAAAGAGCACATCTATTTGTTTCCAGCCATAAAGTTTTGTCAAATATTCTCAGCCATTAAAAAATGACAACTGTTTGTATTTTAATGTTTAATACTCAAAATACTCGATGTGCCTGCCTTTTTATGCGTTTAACACTAAAAACGTTAGTTTTTTAACTTATCAGCCCTAATCTATAGGGTGTAGTCCACTTGATGGTAAGTGGACGCGGTGTCACCTCTGAAGACTAATGGACGGCTAACACGGTCAGTTCAACTGATCATTCCAACTGATCAGTTCAAACTGGGACTGTTGATATTTTTAAAATATCGAATTTTTTATATATCGATAATTACATCACTATCGGAGTTTTATATATAAGTTTATTTATCGATATATTTCGAAAACCCGATATTTTAAAAAATATCAACAGTTCTAGCTTGAACTGATCAGCTGAACTGAACGTGTACGTCGTCCATAAAACGGAATGGCTCGTTTTCAGTAGTAAGGTCTCCGATTCTCTACATTCACTATACGAGGCGCAGTAGCATTAAGCTGCTATTTTATGCTGGTACTCAAATGCACCTTTTTATGGTTCCCAAATACGTAAGGAGGTATATACCTTTTTACTTATCTGTGACAGATGGCTGAAAATGCAATATAGTTCTATTTCTAGGCAAGCACATACCACATCGTAATATTAACTGTTAAGGTCTCGGCCCACTACAACACCTGATCTCTGGAGTCACTATGTATCATAATCATTAAGAAAGTATAAAAGTCGTTCAACATGTGCACGAACATAATGCCCGTTCTATGTTTTTTTTTATTCAGAAATACCATAATTCAGTATTTCTGAATAAAAGTAAGTATTTTTTTGGAAAATATGTACCTTACTAAATATATACCTACACGGGATCTTTTACAAAATTATCTGTAGAAGAAATGGTAATGATTGTCATTATTTCGGGCCACATTGCGCTACGTGATCGTAACGCGTTTGGCCGCCTGCTTAGAGCGGTTCGGCCAAATATTTTCGTCATGAGTCGGTCCGGTCTTATCCCTATTAAGATTTGGGTCGGCGACTCGGTGACGAAACAGCCAAATCGGTCACGGTTATGATAATGAACGTTTTAGTGCGCAGAGACTTTTAAATTTAAATAAATGGTGTGATTGAAATATATTTAGCTGTACAGTTTCAATATTTTATTTATTTATTTATTCTTTTTTGTACACCACCATACAGAAACACCAAGTTCAGTTGAAACTAAAGTATATACAATAGGCGGTCTTATCACTTTGAAAGTGATTTCTTCCAGACAACCTTTGCGTAGAGGAATGATGCAAACAAAAGTTAAAATAGAGGGGGCATACAAAATAATAATAAAAAATATAATAATACATACAAATAAAAATAAGTGAGTTATATATAAAATATCATATAATAGATTAAATGAAAAGAGTACGAGAAAGGTAAAGTAATTTATCTAATAGCGTTATTTTAATGTATCATGTACCAAAGAAAGAAATTGTGATAGTGGACATCCGAAAGCTAATTTTATGACCTAAAAATGTTTTTTTAGATGTTACTTACATATGACCAGATTATCCCATTAAAATAATTATCATAGCTTTTCAAAATAAAGTTTATAATTGCCTTGTATTAGCTCTGCTAGAGTAGAAAATAATTTTTCTTAAAGTTGCAAAAATTAATTCTAAGCAATTTGTTTACGACTGTGATAAATATTTTACTGTAGAAGATCTGAATGAGTTAAAAGATGTGTAAAGATTGCAATAGGTACTAGTTTTATCATACCATTACTGAAACACACTTCTCTATATAGATATTTAATTAAATCATTTTAAACATGAAAAAGATACAGATTATATTATATTTCAAAATTAATTAAGCTGTTTTATTCATACATGCACTTTCTAAAGATTTAAAGTACATTTCAAAATGTATAAAACTTTATATAGGTACTTTAGCACTTCGATACGTTACCGACCGTTACCGTATATTTATCCCTAATTGGTATATGTTGTAGTATTTTATACGTCGCAATCAACTAGCCTATAGCCTTACAAATAACCAAGCCACTTAACGGCGCCGTTTAACTAGCGGCCTGAATTATATTTAGCCCATGCGTTTCAGCCGATGCGTCTAATACAACATTTCATGCCTAATTATCGGTTAACAGCCAAGCCTTTTTAATAAACTGTCAACTAGTGTCCTGAATGATTCAGACGAAGCGTCTAATATAAGCGCATAGTGCATGTACACACAGAGATTTTAGAGTGACCCAAGGGCCATCCTAGCCACACCTTTACCTATTATTGCTGATATTACATGATAGTTGCAGTGTTGTATTAGACGCATCGACTGATTCATTCAGGCCACTAGTCGACTGTTTATTAAAAAATGAAAAAAGAAAGGCTAATTAAGCTAGTCATATAAAGGTACTCTTTGGGACTGCAGCTACACACAAACTTTGACTTAATCACAGAGTACTTTTTTATATAGGGAATAGAGGTCTCTCTCGACGCCTTCAAATAGGAATCGACAATGACGGTGCTGCCGTCTGCATGAATGATATGGAACTACTTTCAGTGTATAACTAGATAGTATAACTAGTGTATAACTAGTAGTAGGATGCCTTCTTAAATATTCATTGTTATTATTTTATTAATTAATTTATATAACTAATTATCCTTATTCCGTGTGGTATATTATACCGAGTACATTTTCTCTACTTAGTATATATTCTCACATTACATTATATGCACACACGGAATAGGGAAAAGTAGTTATATAATAAAATAAAAGAATGTAATAAATAAAATAAACTAACGATATTTTTGTACTAGAAGGGAAAATTTACAATAGTAAAACCACAATGTCTTTAAATTAATCATTTAATTCGTCTTTTAAAACACTTATAAAATAATTTAACGATAATTTTTGTACTAGAAGAGAGAATTTACTATAATAAAACCATAACATATAACATAACATAAACACTCACGCCTGTCACCCAGAGGGGTAGGCAGAGACTACGGACTTCCATTTGACACGATCCTGACATACCTCTTTCGCCGTTAAGGTACTTTTTTAAGGTTTCGTTAAGGGTACTTCTAACGTGGCCCATTTTCAAAATATCGCCAATTTGGTCGATAAACTTTTTTCTAGGGCGTCCCTTCCCGACTCTGCCGTTCACATCTGCCATATAAATTTGCTTTGTCACTCTTTCCTCATTCATTCTTTCTACATGACCAAACCACCGAAGCATTCCTTTCTTAATCCTGGTCACAACATCATCTTGCATACCACATTTATCTCTTATCACGCAATTTCTCACCCTGTCATTCAGATTCAACCCTAGCATACTCCTTAAAGACCGCATTTCTACAGCATTTATTCTACTTTCGTGCTTCTTCTGCCACACCCAGCTTTCACTACCATACATTAAAGTAGGGACTAACACAGCATTATGAATTACCATACGTGCCTTTTTTGACACATTCTGGTTCCTCACAATAGAGTGTAGTGTCCCATTCACTCTATTCCCTGCATTTACTCGTCGTTCTATATCCTTATCATATCTACCATCCCTGCTAAATACACATCCCAAATACACAAACTCATCCACTTGTTCAATTAACTCTCCTTCTATTCTTATTTCACATACCGTTTTGCTTTCTTCTCTTTAAAAAACCATCACTTTCGTCTTACTTGCGTTCACTTTCATTCCCCTTTCTTTTAATGCCCAGTTCATTAATGTAACCATCATTTGCAACTCAGCCGCCGATGACGCAAATATGACTTGATCATCGGCATACAAAAGGCATTTGACGGTTAACTCGCCCATTCTTAACCCGCATTCTTCATCTTTCAAAGTTTGCAAACACCTGTCCATAAATAGGTTGAACAGCCACGGGGAAACTACACAGCCCTGTCTGACACCTTTTCGGATGCCAAACCAGTCCGAGTAGACCCCATTGATCCTGACACAAGCACTCGAGTCCCTATAAAGAGACCTTAATGCCTGTATCAAACCAGCGCTCAACCCATATGAGTTCAGTGTTTGCCATAACACATTCCTGTCCACTCTGTCATAAGCCTTTTCCAAGTCCATGAATGCACAAAAAACTTTCTGGTTTTTAGCCAAAAACTTCTCCGCAATCATGCGCATGGAAGACTTGATCTGTACACCCCATTCCCTTTCTAAAACCCGCTTGCACATCCCAAATTTTTCCATCAGTTTCTTTCATAACTCTTTCAATTAACACCTTAGCATACAGTTTACTCACAATACTAAGCAAGCTGATACCACGGTAGTTTTTGCAGTCCTGCAGTCCTTGCAGTGTAAAACCACAATGTCTTTAAATTAATCATTTAATTCGTCTTTTATAACACTTATGGAAGTATTTTTTCGCCTTTATTTGAAATACATCCTCATAATCATTGGAGTCTCTATTCCCTTTTAATATTTTGTTTATATCATTACAGTAATTGTTTATGAAAAATCTGCAAGATAAATTTATAATAAATTCTATAATTTTGTCTTTGTGTTGATCACAATTTAAAAAATCAAATTCTATATGTAGAAATAATATAGTTTTTATGAATTCTTTTAGATTTTCATAATATAAATAACGTTTTAAAATTTCGTTGGTAATGTCTTGCATTGCAGATATGCAAGAGAGGAGAGATTCGGAAGGACTGACAAGCCAACGTCTGCCAGCATATTCTCGGCATTTAATATATTCATTTTCTTGAGAGGCAACCATGTTTTTAGCGCATTGCTGACAATTTTTAAATATTTTCTTTCTAGCACTGTGTACAAAATATCCACTCACATATTGTAGAGCGCCTAGTACTCGGGGATCATTTTCCTTTTGACTTAGTTCAGTTACTTGCACTGTGGGTATGCTATCAATTTCACTGGTCACCGTGGCTTGGCAGTCATCTATTATGAGGGTGTATAAAACTTCACAATAGTCTTTTTCACAATTTGCCCCAGGGGCAGGGACACTAGATATGTTATTTATTAATAAGCTAGTGTAGGCACTTTCAAACCTTTCTGTTGTGGGGTTTGTGTTGCGGCACCCATGGCTTCTAATAGCCCCGAAAAAGTTTTCTATGGGGTCTTGGTTTAGGTGCCTCATCCAAACAGAAGTTATGCCATAGTCATTTTTTAATTTTTTTAAAAGTATTTGAACACCATCTATTGTCCATACCCAATTTTCTAAAGTAGGGACTTTCTCAGCTTTACCTGTTACAATGTTAGTAAATTTCATATTTCTTAATTCTATTTTAGCCTTATTCCATACATTATTATGACAAGAATTTGGTCTTGCAGGTCTTAATAATGGCTTTCCATGTTGTTTTCGCTTTGTATAACTCCCGTTTAAAGAATCAAACAGTTGATCGAAAAAAAGGAGAACATCAGCTGTCTCTTTACATTCTTCGGAGAGAATTCCTTTGTCTGTAAAAAAAAAATGTTTTAGCAACATAATTCCGAATGTAAATACTATTAAGCTACACTTGAGAACAACATTTGACAAAATAATATTAAAAGTTTGTGTAGACTAGATAGAAGTGCATTCCGATCTTAGCAGGCTCTTCCAAATACCACGGCCAACTGCTGCAATCACGGCCGTGGTTGCTAGATCGCAGTCGCGCCTGTCGGGCTGTGACTGCCACAATCTAAATGTTACCTTTATACACAACATTAAAAGTTCTTAATACATGATGAGTAATTAATGTATAAAGGTACTTTATTTTACCTGCTAAATATCCCATGTTGGATGCTACTGTTTGACTGAAGATTTGTGTGGCATATTTGACCTTCATTTTGGAAATTTTATTTGGTATGACATGATTGTCCGTAAGCTTTGGCATTAGCCTTATACCTTTGTACCCAGGGTTTTCTTTGAGTAGCAATTCAATATGGTGCCATTTTGCTGTTCGCATTTGCTGATCACGTACATATGTTAGGTTTTTTGTTATTAAATTATTACGAGTGCATTTTATTAGATGGGGAGGGTCATATAGTGGAATGACTTCCTGATCGTTGACAAGAAACATATTCTCTATAGGCTCTCGTCCAGACTTTATAAAAATCCCTCTAGTCTCCTGTAGTAAAAGTTTAATGGCATGCCTATTATTGGTGCCTTGATCAGACACTGTTGCTATTACAATTAGCCCAGCCTCTTGTAATTCTTTAATTACATCTTTGAGTTGCACTGCTAATTCCGGTCCACTTGTTGCTCCTGCAGAAAATGTATATGATACGGGTTGTTTATAATTTTTTATCAATCCCCGTATCATGAACACTTGTGCATGATCAGCATAGTCAGGACTAGTTTTCCGGCCATCAGTGGCGAAACCAATTACCCTGTCTTTCCGCTCATTATAAGTTACATTGGCTTTCAATGTCATTTCGTCGAATAAAACTATGCACAGTCTCTCTTCTACTTTAAACTTTTCTGTAGCTTTTTTGATCTGAGCAAATATTCTTTTATTTATTCCTGGTTTTACATTTGCATGGTTTAAAAGTTTTGTGAGAGTTTGTGGAGTTGGCAAGATGAATATTTTTCTTAAAAATCTATAGCACTTTGGACTTTGTTTTAAAATTGACAAAGCTACAATTTTTTCCTCTAGAGAAAATCGTCGACCTTTGTACTTCTTTTTAATTTCCCTGAACTGCAGTAAAGTTAATATCTTAGCTGTGCTGGGCAACTTATCAATGGCTTTTATAAATGCAGGATTAGAAGTTAGTTTTTTCGCTGCTTTGAGACTTGCAGACTGCTTTTTAACTTGGTTTTTATACTTGCTTAGTTTGTTTTTCACTTGAATAAGCTTCTGGTATAAATCATGTTCTAATGTTGTTACAGCTTTGATTTTTTTAGAAACAATGGACTTCGTTTTCCTTTTAGTGCACCCTAGAAGCAAAAAACTTTGTATCAGAAACAAATAAAACAGCGTACTGGCATAAGTTTATCTATTCTAATAATAGCTATGCCAATATTAGCTTATATGTAGTGAATTCCTACTTAAACTCAAGTGAAACTGCCATACACCTGTGTCATGCGATTAGTATAGTATTGGACAGTGTGCTTTGGACTTACAATTGCACTCTCAGTAGATAGCCCAGACCGAAATCCAAACTGCGCGTCATGTAGGTTAGCTACTTTTTCAAGGTAAGAATTAAGCACACCGTCCAGCACCTTAGCGACATTTTTGTTTTACACATCGTAAAAAACAGAGTCAGAACCCTCGGGAGGTGAACACCAGCATACTTAAGATGCTCAACGCTAATGCCATCATGCCCAGGAGACTTGCCACCAGTTATGTTTTTTAGTGTATTTCGCACTTGTTCTGCTGTAACATGCACTAGTTTATTTTCTCTGCTTTTTTTGCTGGCTTGTTAAAAGTAGGAACCGAGGGGCCCAGTGGCGAGTTGACATTAAAATGAGCCCTAAACATTTCTGTAATAGGAGCAGGCTCATTCTCCCCCTCAACACTTGTTGGCAAACCAGACTTAACATCAAGCTTTCTTGTTGCCTTCCAGAAACAATCAAAATTTTTAGTAGATCTATGTTTGGCCAAAACATCCATTTTCTAGATTTTGTTGGCACCATTTTAGTCGACTTTTGAATATTTTATGTGATTGGTACATCTGCTCATAGAATCTACCAGACTTAGGCCGATTAAATAGCAACCACACTTGATAGTTAAGCATGGCCTGCTTGTGAGCGTCATAAACATGGTTTTTCCACCCACATAAATGACTGTTATTCTTATATTTACGCGAACACTACACATTGAAATAATACTGGTTTTTACGGAATAAAAAAATATAAAGTTAAATTTTAATATATGGTAAACGCGGTTAACTATGACATCTGAACGTTGAACATCTCAGTCCTTCCCGTGACCATGGGTGCTGTAAAGCTCTCGAAACGTCGGGTAATTAAAAAGTTAAATATACGCGATAAATTCCTTAAAAACTAGTATTATTTCAAGACTGTCATTCTTGTTCCTTCCCCCACGAGTCATACTGGACTTACTTGCCGCGTCGCTTAGGGCATGTACAATATTCTGATACAAGCAATCTAGTACTTTTTGTGGTCATTCAAGCAACACATTTCGCATCAATGTATATAATCTGTATTAAAAATAATTTCAAGTTACTCACTGTTATATATGTTTTCAGATACATTTATTTCAAAAGCAGATTCTTTTACAATGTTTGACACTTCTGGTATTACTTTCTTAGCTACATTTATATCAGTAACAATATTTGACACCTCTGGGATGTTGACAGATGGATCTGAAACATGAGTATTAGTATACATACATTATAATGTGTATTATAATGCTAAGTACTGATACTAAAAATAAGAAACAAATCAAGACAATAAATTATCTGTATCTATATCTATATACCTACTATAGTAAAACTTGAAGAAACAAAATCAGTACATATGTAAGTTTGTGTGGGAATTTCATGTTTTTAACTGTCAGATCTACAAAATATTAGCATCTCCAAAAATATCACACTATAACTAAAGGGAGACAAACAGTTTTACCACAAATTTTACCACAAAAAGTATTCTCAGCAGTGACCAGTACATGAATAAACTATAAGGTTCAGAATAGAAGTCTAAAAGGAATAATGTCCTCCCGACCAAATTTCGGCCAAGGCGGTCTGCCTCAACGGAGGCCAGCCATCTGCGCAGGACAGGATTATAGTGCCCAAGTGTATGCGCAAGCACAGGTGCACTTGTTCTGCTGTAACATGCACTAGTTTATTTTCTCTGCTTTTTTGCTGGCTTGTTAAAAGTAGGAACCGAGGGGCCCAGTGGCGAGTTGACATTAAAATGAGCCCTAAACATTTCTGTAATAGGAGCAGGCTCATTCTCCCCCTCAACACTTGTTGGCAAACCAGACTTAACATCAAGCTTTCTTGTTGCCTTCCAGAAACAATCAAAATTTTTAGTAGATCTATGTTTGGCCAAAACATCCATTTTCTAGATTTTGTTGGCACCATTTTAGTCGACTTTTGAATATTTTATGTGATTGGTACATCTGCTCATAGAATCTACCAGACTTAGGCCGATTAAATAGCAACCACACTTGATAGTTAAGCATGGCCTGCTTGTGAGCGTCATAAACATGGTTTTTCCACCCACATAAATGACTGTTATTCTTATATTTACGCGAACACTACACATTGAAATAATACTGGTTTTTACGGAATAAAAAAATATAAAGTTAAATTTTAATATATGGTAAACGCGGTTAACTATGACATCTGGACGTAGCATCTCCAAAAATATCACACTATAACTAAAGGGAGACAAACAGTTTTACCACAAATTTTACCACAAAAAGTATTCTCAGCAGTGACCAGTACATGAATAAACTATAAGGTTCAGAATAGAAGTCTAAAAGGAATAATGTCCTCCCGACTGAATTTCGGCCACGGCGGTCTGCCTCAACGGCGGCCAGCCATCCGCGCAGGACAGGATTATAGTGCCCAAGTGTATGCGCAAGCACAGGTGCACTCTCTCTTCCCTTACCCTCATAATCCGATGGGACGGTAAACTGACACGACCGGAGAGAGATCAGGTGCAGGATCAACGGCTTTACGTGCTTTCCGAAGCACGGGGGTGAGACACCGCCAACTTCCCGACTCCGGGCAACTACTGAGAATTTCTTGACGGAAAAATCAATAGTTAATTTTTTGGCCCGACCCAGGATTCGAATCCAGGACCTCATGATCAGCAGTCGCACTACTACAACCACTAGACCAACGAGGCAGTCTCAAAGCAATATGCTATTTAATATAGTAGATTTAGACATTTGGTAGAGCCATGCCACGGTTATATTAGTAGGATAGTTGTAGCATGAATGGGTCGGCTCGACCGGGGAAGGACCACGCTCTTACAGAATACCAGCGTAAAATAGTAGCTTAATAATTTGTCACCCTATCTTATAAAAAAATACTATAAACTGAATCAATCAAATGGATAACAAAACTGTAATATAGTTAATCTGAACTGCATAAGGGAAGAGCCACTGACATCACTGGTTATATAGACAAGCTGCATGTCTTTTACTCAATCAGACTAAAATTGGTTTCGTGAAAAATTTCTGTAATAAAAATAGTTCATTCCAGAAAATTTATTCTTTCCTGCAGTGAGCTAAGATGTCTCTCTCGTTATGCCGAGCAAGACAAAGTATTATTGGACCTATTTAGTTGCATCCTGCTCCAGCAAAAGATAAAGCAATGCAAAAATTATGTCGCATGTTGCATTTTAGTTTAGTATTAAACAGCGGAACATACCTATGTTTTCTTTCATCCAGGCATAAGTGCTGGATGTAGCCATGGCATCAACCGCAAAATCTGAAATAGAAAGTATATGAATGTATATAATTGCGCCGAAAATAGTCATTATGACACCAATTTCAAACAGCAGCTCAAACCAATTAGAATCATCACTGATCTAGCTAGCTATCTACCTTTTGTGGTTGATGGTTCATCTTCTGGTGAGTGCTTCATCTGTCGAAGTGGTCTTCTTTCTACAAAGGTGAATTTGGGTAGGGCCAGTGGCCCTGAAACATAGATGTGCAAGAACTTAGACAAAAAACTTTTATTCAAGTGAACCAAGTTTCAAATTAAGTCTTAGTACTTTAGATTTTTAGCCAAAAGCTTAACAGAAATAAAATATGAGACAATAATAAATTGCAATTGGTATGTAGTCAATTTAATATTATTTTAACAAAAAATATTAAAGGGTCCACAAACATTATAAAGTGTCACTTTTTTAATTTCGTTACGACCTACTAAAGTCCACTGCTGAACATACATAAGCCACCCCTAAAGATTGCCTCATTGGGGAATATTTGCCATAGCTGCCATGCTTGGCAACCGCATTTTTTACCTGATTTGTTTTCCTCTGTCGCCTCTTACGACACCCATGGGATGATATAGGTTAGTGGTTTTTCTTACACCATCACTACATGGCCTATTTTTTATTTATTTGCTGAAAACTAATACTTCTTTTTGTTGCCAACAATTTTTTTTTCAATAAAACTGCTATTTTTGGAAAGAGCATAAGTTAAGATTAAAGATCTAGCATATTTAAATAGGTTGATCAAAAAAAAATGTTTCTCCAACTGGTTTCTAATTGTGAAATTATATTGCCAAATACGTTCAATCTTACACTTTAACATTGATTGAATGATTTATTGATATTATTTTTCCCAATAAAAAGTTATAGAATGGTCCATCACAATAAGAACAGAAGCAGCATTGTCTTTAAATAATGAAAAGTTGCCCTGATATATAATTTAGGTAATGCTTCATAATTTGTCCTGTATTTGAGAGTAGGCAGGTACCAGTCGTTTTATAGATTAGATATAAGGTTTCAACAAAAAATTATCCCTATAGCCCAATACAAAAAGTTCCTTCCCCTTTTTATTTACAATAGTTTTTTTTTATTCACAAGTCATACATTTGAATTATTTGTTTCTTTATTCAAAAGGGCTCCTAGTAGTGGCCAAGGTTCCATTAATGCCTAGTGTTAAAGAGCTAGAGATTGCCTGTGAAATCAAGGGACATATAAAATATAATAATAATATAAAACACAAATAGTACATAAGATGCTAAAACTAACCTGGCAGGTTTAATGTTGGTGTAGCAATATTACTCAATCTACCATAGCGACAACAAAACTTTTCTTCAAAGTGTGCATGACACACACGGCGGTGTTTGTATATGTCATCAGAGTCCAACCCAATAATATCACCTCCAATAGAATGGACCCATATATTAAAGCGTAGTCTATCTTTTTCTGGATTTGGAAATAAATGCAGAGGCATCTGCATACCTGAACAGAAATAAACACAATATGTTAATTAAAGTTATTAACTCTTATTGAAGTTACATGGTTGACCTTCTCAGAGTGTAGTCAAAAGACCTTCAAAATTTACTGGTCTCAGTCCAAAAGATATCACTTTCATCTGTATAAAATTATATGGATCTAGTTCAACCTTTTGGATCACTATTTTAAGCACTTATTCTAGTTATAGACTGACACTCTGACCAAAATGAGTAATATGGCAACCGCGTAGACAAGGGTATTTTTACAGAAGAGTAGACAAAATGACAGTATGGCTTAATTTCGCCTAAACTTGTTCTCGTTCGGACATTGTACGGAGCGTCCCAATCTAGTACTTGTCTACTCTCCGTCGGCAAACCTATTAGTAATGCTACGCAGGCACCTACATGCATTTTTTCTTAAGCATTTGAATTATATATTTGACTGAATGCTAAAACTTGATAATATTTAAAAAACTTACTTCCTGAATCCAAACAACCAGGAACACAACACTTTTTACTAGATAGCGACATAATGTCTGAAGTCTTTTAAAACAAAAACAAAAGTATTTAACAAACAAAACTCTATCTCAAACACAAACAGTGAACAATTTCACACAACCCAACGTAGACCTGGAGGAGGAGGACAAGGCACTCAACTCAACTCAATAAACTCAACAACAAAATGCAAAAATATCGAATTTAAACAAACAACCAACTGGAAGAATGTTAAATTGACATTAGAGGACATTTTGGATTTTGATAAGTCCCGTTCAAAATGGCCGGCAATAAAATTTTTATTTCTACTATACTTTAAACCAAAAATAGTAAAAAAGATTTGTTCTATGTTAATCGTGTAAACTGTTCGCTAAAATAATGAGACAAAAATAATTATTTAATAAAAACTATATTTTACGAAACGCACGGAAATTTTTTCTTCTTCTATACGTTCGTAAAATTCTACCAAAAGAGAAATAAATTCGTACATGGTTAGACAGGTTATGAGACTAATTTAGGAGTACGCCCAACACAGTTAGAGTTCGCACGATCAGATATGTTTCAAATTTGGTACCATAATCTATCGCCGGTGGCGTTCCCTGTATTACTGCTATAGAAGTAATAAATAATAATGCTACTATGTTAAAAAACCACAAATTTGTATTGGTTTTCTAACATTTTACATTCAACCCTAACTAGTACGAATATTTTTTTTAAATATCCTAACAATTAGTACTGAGATTGAATACCCTGGACTTAATCAAAAACTTATAGTCCACAGTCCACTTTCCACAAACGCAAAAAAGCGGCAGATTATGCTCTTCTGTACAATTTGACGAAGAGTATAGATTCGTAATAGTTACAGAGGCTTAGCAGTCGCTGTCAATTTCACAGTACGCGAGCAAATCAGGTTCATCCTCGCCGGCATCATAGATAATTTCATTATTTGCAATTAATTGCAATTTTAAGTGCTGCTTTATCACGTGCTCGCTAAGCGTGCTCGGTGGGAAAGAAAAACATCGTGAGGAAACCTGCATGTCTGAGAAATAAAAAAATATATTTCGAAGACATGAGAAATCCGTTATCAGGCAGTGTTAACGGATTTCTAATAATAAAAAATAATAACAATAATTAAATTAAATTGCCGTGTAGTGGTGGTTAAGAATATCAACGACCCCATATCTTCCCGTGGGTGTCGTAAAAGGCGACAGAGGGACACAGGCGGGAGATGGGCAGCAGCATCTTCCTGATAACAGCAACTGTACAACAAAAAAAATGCAGTTGCCAACCCGCCCGCTCGCCAAGCGTGGCAACTATGGCAATATACCCCTCATGAAGAATTACACAAATAGATGGCCCCCAGTCCCCGGCGGCCCCGCTATTCCTGGCTACGGTGGCGACCATGGTAACGGCGGGGCAGGGGGTGCTAAGAATCTCCGGTGGAGGTTCGGTCGCGACCTTCGACGACTCGACCTGGCAACATTTAACGCACGCACCCTGAGGTCTGACGAGAAGATCCTGGAACTGGAAGAAGAGTAGACAAAATGCGCTGGAATATTATAGGATTATCCGAGGTCCGAAGAGAGAGGGAGGACACGGTGATTCTCGAATCCGGCAACTTGTTCTACCACCGGGAGGGCGACTATCTGTCCAAAGGAGGTGTTGGATTTTTCGTCCACAAGTCTCTCGTTCACAACGTTTTAAAGATTGGGAGTGAATCGACGAGGGTTGCGTACCTTATACTCAGAATCACCAAACGGTATTCGCTGAAGGTCACACAGGTTTACGCGCCAACGTCGGAACATCCCGATGAGGAGGTGGAGGAAATGTATGAGGATATTTCTAGAGCCATGCATTACTCCAAAACTCACTATACGGTGTTAATGGGCGACTTCAACTCAAAACTGGGCACAAGAATGAACGGTGAGCTGATGGTAGGGAAATTTGGGATAGGGCAACGGAACCCGGGGGACCAGCAGCTGGCCGACTTCATGGAGAAAGAGGGACTTTTTATGATGAATTCTTTCTTCCGGGAGCAGCCCCACAGAAAGTGGACCTGGTCGAGCACCGACGGTTCGACAAAAAATGAGATTGACTTCATTATGACGACCAGATGCCAACTGTTCAATGATGTCTCAGTGATCGCAAGGGTGAAAACTGGCAACGATCACCGAATGGTTAGAGGCACACTGAACCTAAACGTTAAGTTGGAGAGTTCTCGTCTAATGAAGTCAACGCTCCGTCCCCCTCGTGCTCTAATCCAAAATCCTGAAACCTTTCAGCTCGAGTTACGTAACTGGTTTCAGTGCCTAGAAGATTGCAATGCAGTGGACGATATGAATGACAAGCTCGTGGAAACTGTCCATGCGGTCGGAGCTAAGTTCTGCAAGAACCGACGCAGAAGAACACAAAAACTCTCCGATCACACTCTTAATCTCATGGCTGTTAGACGGGAGAGGAGGCTGCAATCGTCAACAGATTTGACAGCATACAGGCAACTGAACAGACAGATCTCCAAATGCGTGCGGCGAGACTTACGCAACTTTAATAGTGCTCATATTTAAGAAGCGATCGAGCGGAACCAGGGCTCCAAAGTCTTTGCCAGAGATCTGTCTGCCAGAAAGAACCAAATGTCAATACTGAAGACTGATTGTGGCAGCATCGTTTCCGGGACACCTGAGATTTTGAGTGAGATTGAGAGGTTCTACGGGCAACTGGTGTACAATTGCCCGTAGGCAGTACATGGGCAGCTGTACACATCATCGTTGGAGCCACACGCAAGTGTGAGTAATGATCCAAGAGCAAGTCTTATCCGACACTATTCCGATGATATCCCGGACGTCAGTCTGAGCGAGATTAGAATGGCTCTCCAGCACCTTAAAAACGGCAGGGCCCCAGGCGAGAATGGAATTACCGCGGAGCTTCTGAAAGCGGGTGGAACACCGGTACTTGAAGTCCTTCAGAAGCTCTGCGATTCCGTCCTCCATTGTGGCACTACTCCGGAGGCGTGGAGCAGAAGTGTGGTGGTCTTGTTCCTTAAGAAAGGCGAAAACGTTCTCTTGAAGAACTACAGACCGATTTCCCTTCTGAGCCGCGTCTACGTGCTGTTTTCGAGAGTCGTTACGAATCGTCTCGCACGCCGACTCGACAACTTCCAGCCTCCCGAACAAGCCGGTTTCAGAAAAGGCTTCAGTACCATAGACCACATACATACCCTGCGGCATATTGTACAGAAGATCGAAGAGTATAATCTGCCACTTTGCCTGGCGTAAGTGGACTATGAGAAAGCCTTTGATTCCGTCGAAATTTGGGCGGTGCTACAGTCCCTTCAACGGTGCCAGGTTGACTGTCGGTATATCGAAGTGCTGAAGTGTTTGTACAGTAGGGCTACGATGGCTATCCGAGTACAGAACCAGAGTACGAAACCTATCACCTATCCAACTGTAGAGAGGTGTAAGACGGGGTGACGTTATATCCCCGAAACTCTTCACCGCTGCATTGGAAGACGTTTTCAAGCTGCTGGACTGGAAAGGATACGGTATTAACATCAATGGCGAGTACATCACTCACCTTCGATTTGCCGACGATATAGTCCTTATGGCAGAATCGCTGCCATAAGGACTATGCTCAATGACCTCAATGGTGTCTCCCAACGGATGGGTTTTAAAATGAACATGGACAAAACAAAGATCATGTTTAATGCACATGTCACATCTATGCCGGTAGTTGTTGGGAGCACTATGCTCGAAGTTGTTGACGAGTACGTTTACCTGGGACAAATAGTCCGATTGGGTAAGTCCAACTCCGACCGAGAGGTCAATCGAACTGAGGTTTGTTATGTTGAGTTTAAGTTAGTCTAAAATTTGTTATAGAGGTAAAAAAAAAACTGATATATAAGTATATATATATATATATATATCTTAAGACCTATCCGTTGGGAGACACCATTAAGGTCATTGAGCATAGTACTAAGGTCCTCCAGCGATTCTGCCATAAGGACTATATCGTCGGCAAATCGAAGGTGAGTGATGTACTCGCCATTGATGTTAATACTGTAAGCTTTCCAGTCCTGTAGCTTGAAAACTTCTTCTAATGCAGCGGTGAAGAGTTTCGGGGATATAACGTTACCCTGTCTTACACCTCTCTGCAGTTGGATAGGTTTCGTACTCTGGTTCTGTACTCGGATAGCCATCGCAGCCTTACTGTACAAACACTTCAGCACTTCGATATACCGACAGTCAACCTGGCACCGTTGAAGGGACTGTAGCACCGCCCAAATTTCGACGGAATCAAAGGCTTTCTCATAGTCTACATACGCCAGGCAAAGTGGCAGATTGTACTCTTCGGACTTCTGTACAATTTGCCGAAGGATATTTATGTGGTCTATGGTACTAAAGCCTTTTCGGAAACCGGCTTGTTCGGGAGGCCGGAAGTCGTCGAGTCTGCGTGCGAGACGATTCGTAATGACTTTCGAAAACAGCACGTAGACGCGACTCAGAAGGGATATCGGTCTGTAGTTCTTCAAAGGGCGTTGTTACCTTTCTTGACGAACAAGACCACCGCACTTCTGCTCCACGCCTCCGGAGTAGTGTCACCATGGAGGACGGAATTAAAGAGCCTCTGAAGGACTTCACGTACCGATTTTCCACCCGCTTTCAGAAGCTCCGCTGTAATTCCATCTTCGCCCGGGGACTTGCCGTTTTTAAGGTGCTGGAGAGCCATTCTAATCTCGCTCAGACTGACGTCCGGGATATCATCGGAATAGTGTCGGATAAGACTTGCTCTTGGATCGTTACTTCACACTTGCGTATGGCCCCAACGATGATGTGTACAGATGCCCATAGAACCTCTCAATTTCACTCAGAATCTCAGGTGTCCCGGAAACGATGGTGCTACACTCAATCTTCAGCTTTGACAGTTGGCTCTTACTGACAGACAGATCTCTGGCAAAGACTTTAGAGCCCTGGTTCCTCTCGATCGCTTCTTCAATACGAGCAGTATTAAAGTTACGTAAGTGTCGCCGCATGCATTTGGAGATCTGTCTGTTCAGTTGCCTGTATGCTGTCAAAACTGTTGACGATTGCAGCCTCATCTCCCATCTAACGGCCATGAGATTAAGAGTGTGATCGAAGAGTTTTTGTGTTCTTCTGCGTGGGATCTTGCAGAACTTAGCTCCGACCGCATTCAGGACAGTTTCCACGAGCTTGTCATTCATATCGTCCACTGCATTGCAATCTTCTAGGCACTGAAAGCAGTTACGTAACTCGAGCTGAAAGGTTTCAGGATTTTGGATTAGAGCACGAGGGGGACGGAGCGTTGACTTCATTAGACGAGAACTCTCCAACTTAACGTTTAGGTTCAGTGTGCCTCTAACCATTCGGTGATCGTTGCAAGTTTTCACCCTTGCGATCACTGAGACATCACTGAACAGTTGGCGTCTGGTCGTCATAATGAAGTCAATTTCATTTTTTGTCGAACCATAGGAGCTCGACCAGGTCCACTTCCTATGGGGCCGCTCCCGGTAGAAAGAGTTCATCATAAAGAGTCCTTCTTTCTCCGTAAAGTCGGCCAGCTGCTGGTCCCTTGGGTTCCGTTGCCCTACTCCAAATTTCCCTAACTTCAGCTCACCGCTTTCTCTTGTGCCTAGTTTTGCATTAAAGTTTCCCATCAACACCGTGTAGTGGGTTTTGGAGGAATGCATGGCTCTGAAAATATCCTCATACATTTCCTCCACCTCCTCATCGGCATGTGCCGAGGTATGTGCGTAAACCTGTGCGACCTTCAGCAAATACCGGTTGGTAATTCTGAGTATAAGGTACGCGATCCTCGTCAACACCCTCCCAATCTTTACAACGTTGTTGACGAGAACTTGTGAACGATAAATCCGACACTTCCTCGGGATACATGGTCGCCCTCTGGTGATAGAACAAGTTGCCGGATTCGAGCATTACCGTGTCCTCCCCCTCTCTTCGGACCTCGGATAATCCTATGATATTCCAGCTCAACTTGTCTATCATCTCTCTTCTTCTATTCTATCTTCCAGTTCCAGGATCTTCTCGTCAGTCCTCAGAGTGCGTGCGTTACATGTTGCCAGGTCGAGTCGTCGACGGTGGCAACAGAACCTCCACCGGAGATTCTTAGCACCTCCTGACCCGCCGTTACCATGGTCGCCACAGTAGCCATGAATAGCGGGGCCGCCGGGGACTGGGGACCGTTTGTTTGCGTCGTTATTCATGTGGGGATATCTGACATAGTTGCCACGCTTGGCTAGCGGGTTGGCAACCGCAGTTTTTTATTATATTATTGTTGTTATTAGGAAGATGCTGCTACCCACCTCCTGCCTGTCTCTCTATGTCGCCTCTTGCGACACCCACGGGAAGATATGGGGTAGTGGATATTATCAACCGCCACTACAAAGCAATTTAATTGAATTATTGTTATTATTTTTTATTATTTATTATGTACTAAAAACCTGTATACACTCAACAAAAATAATCGTCGCGACACCACACTGTTCAATGCGAAATAGAAAGACGAAACGAAAATAACTGGCTAGCTTTCTATGAGAGAGAGAGAGAGAGAGAGAGAGAGATAGACAGACAGAGAAACACGCGCACGCCGCATGGCTTACAACTATAGTAAGAAGTATCGTTACAACTTTTGGTCTTAATTTTTTCCGTCTAGCCCCTTTTCGCAACGCACGATAAGGAACTTCGTTCCAATAATTTTATTCACAACTTCTACTAATAAACTTTATATAAAGGTCTTGGGTTGACAAAATTCGTTAATTAGAGGTATTTACACTTTTTATTGATAGTTAAAATTCGTTATAAGGGGGCTGTTCGCAAGAAATGTTCGCAATGTAAAGGTATATTTCACATTAACTCTTATGGACAATGGCAATGTTCACTGCCGATTTCTCACGCCAGATGGCGTATCATCGACATGGCCATTGAGAACTGTCAGATCCATACATTTAATAACTTACCATACTGTTAATTTTAGTTTTCTCGAAATATGCCTCTTTGTGCTGTACCAGGATGCGCTAACCCCGGTGTACATTTATTTCCCAAAGATCCAACATTTAAAAAAAAGTGGGAAAAGGCTATAAGACGCAAATATTTTGTAGCGACACAGCATAGCAGGTTATGTCGGAATCATTTCCAAGAATCTGATTATGTGGGAGAATCAGCCTACACAGGTATGTTATTTTGTGTTTATTTCATTTATTATTATTACTTACAGACTCTACTAGCGGTTTTTCGAAATTTGAACCACTTGCCCAAAGACCACTTATATAGACACTTTGTTTAACTTTTTGCGAACGAAATCCCAGGTAAAAGTTAGTAATAGAAGTAAATAAACCAATAATGTATGTAATGTATGCCTCCATACATCAGATTATGTTGTGTTAAATTCATAATATCTATTTTACTCATGTATAATTTAAGGTAATCTGTACTATTTTTCTCAATTTTTGTTGTTTACAGGACATCCTCAAATATGCAAATTTCTGAAAAAGGAAACTGTACCAAGTATATTCCCTTGGTCCACCCAGGTGTCAACAACACCTACATCAAGAACCAGTCGATATATGAAAAGAAGCAGACGCATAATTGATTTCAGACAACCATCTGTAGAAGAAGGTATTCCAGAACCATCTTCTAGTGCTGAAATTGAAATATCTTCTATAGAGGGCTCCTTAGAAGATTTTACTCCAAAAACTGTGTCTGTTGGCACTCAATGTGGTAGTTCTTTCGGAATCTTATCACTAGAGGCCATGAGAGGCAATCCGCAGGCTATTCATTTTTATACTGGGCTAGAAAAATATGAAAAATTCATGTTGGTGTTAGACACATTAAGTCCCATGTGTAATAATTTAAATTACAGGGGAAGTAAAGTTATCAATGTTTGTATTGGTGACCAACTGTTGATAACACTAATTAAGCTGAGAAGGTATTTGCCAGATTTTGAGTTGGCATTTTTATTTGGTATTTCCCAAACTACTGTTGCTAACATTTTTGTAACATGGATTAATTTTATGTATGAAATATGGTCTTTAGTTAATATTTGGCCCAAGTAAAGAATTGGTTCAATATTATATGCCAGAGTCATTTAAAAGGGGTTTTCCAAGTACAAGGATTATTGTGGACACAACTGAAATACCCATCACACGGCCTGGGAATCCAGTAGCACAGCAGGTGACCTTCAGCAGTTACAAACACAAAAACACTGTGAAGGCTATGATTGGAGCAACACCTGGAGGTCTTATATCATATGTCTCTGAATGTTACGGAGGTTCAGTCAGTGATAGACAGATCATAGAAAGATCCAAACTAATAAATGTATGTGACAGTGGGGATTCTATCATGGCAGACAGAGGGTTTAATGTGCAGGACATTTTTGCATCAAGAGACATTACTATTAATATACCAATGTTTTTGAAAGGAAAAACACAATTACCAGGTGTTAGAATAATTCAGGATCGAAAACTAGCAAGCAAACGAGTTCATATAGAGCGTATAATAGGTCTAGCTAAATCATATAAGATTTTAAAAAGTGAATTGAGCCCTTATCATGTACCGCTAGCATCTAGAATTTTATTTGTTTGTGCTATGGCTTGTAATTTTAGAGAAAGTGAAATAAAAGCTTTTTTACAACTGTTCATATATTTTATTATAAAATCTTAAAAAACAACATAAACACGCATATTATCCAGAGGGGTAATCAGAGACTACAGACTACCATTTGACACGATCCTGACACACCTCTCTCACCTCCTTCACATCCATATACATACACTCATACATGCTCATTGGTTACGGGTACTGCTAATCTGGCCCATTTTCAATATATTGCCAATTTGGTTGACAAACCTTAGTCTAGGGTGTACCTTACCGACTCTGCTGTTCACATTTGCAATATTTGATTTGCTTTGTCACTCCTTGTTCATACATAAACCACTAAAGCATTCCTTTCTTAATCCTGGTCATAGCATCATATTTTAAAACACACTTTTATCACACAATCTCTCACCCCGTCATTCAGATTCAGCCCTAGCATACTCCCATATATAATAAAATCTTAATCCTTAAAAAAATATTTTTTGGTTACAGCATTCTTAAAGAAGTTGTAATAAAAATAATCAAGTTTTCTCAACATATCCATAATGAACTGTTCATCACGTTCAATAAATATTACTTTTAAACTTTTATAGGTAAAAACTAACAAATTACAAAATCTTCTTTTTGTTACATATAATTGCCCTTGAATTTGACAGTAATAAATATTAGTTTTTTTTAAAGTAAGTTGTTCATTGTCATCAAATTGTAGGTAAGGTACTGTAAGAGGACTGATTTCTTGGTTTATGGAAGCATAAGGACATTTTACTTCGATTATTGTTTCTGATCCTAGTAAGCCATCTGGAGATGCTCCTAGATAAGGTCGTTCCTGAGACAAAAACAATCCACACTCTTCAACAACCACCCCATAAATCTCCATATATTTTTTAATGGCTACTTTTTCATTAATCATCCCATGTGCCATCGCTCTTGTTTGTACTAGATTTTTATTTAATATTTGGTTACAATATTTTACTAAAGTTTCACTTTTCAAATGGCACACAGTGTGAAATATACTTGATGTAATGCGGGTTTGTCGATACTCATGCCACTTTGGATTGGAACTTTGTCCTCTAGTCTCCATTTCGATTTCCACTAATCTGTCTTCAGTTAAATTTAGTAAATGAATGGATTCTAAAAAAATATCCTGTGCACTTTTTTCCATATATTTATGATCTAAACATATTGCTCGTTGGTTAGCTGCTGGAAATAATTGTTTTAAGGGCATCGATGAGTGTGGATAATTTAAAATCAGGGACTGAAACCTGCATTGGAATGCCTTTTTATCAAAATGAGGGTTTTGTTTTAAATATGGAGAGTAAACAATGTTATGTATATCCCTTTTGGATGGCAATCTGGAGGCTCGCAATGGTGTGGCATAATATTTTTTTGTTGGCTTATGAAACGTTTGAAGTTGTGATGTCGAAACTTCATGTAGCAGTATTATTTTTTCCTTAACAATATTTTCAGCAGCAAGAAGTACCACAGCTACATGTTTACAACGGGCTTCTTTGCCTTCTCCTGCTGCACATTCACATGTTGCTTCTTCAGGCATTCCATCATTATTTAATTTGATGTTTACCTCATATTGTAGTTGTTTCATAGATGCCTTGCAAAAACCTGGAAGAAGTATTTATATGTAAACGACAAATATATTACACATCAATTTTAGCCTAGCCATCTATTTATTTTTGATACATCAACCTTTATTATCTGGTGAGCCTACCTTTTAAGTATGTATCTTCAGCAAACGTTGTTGATCGCAAAATAAGAAGGTATCTCGATTCATACAACTTTACAGCATCACTGATATTTCTATTGAATCTGAAATAAAAGTATTATGTTAAATACCAAGAGAAAGTTTATAACCACAATTTAATAAACTTAGTGGACAAATAATCTTTAATATTTACATAAAACGTTAGAAACAATTATTACCTACCTATCAAAATAACATTGAATATGTTTTTTGGTAATCTTTGGCAATATCGTGGAGCTATTAACGTCCTGGTAAAGTTCAACAGCAGGAACATCAATTGCTTGACTTTGAGAAGCTGGAGGGCTTTGATTGCCGAAATTAAAATTTCGGTCATATGATTCTAACCCAAAAGAAAAAATACCATTTATTATTGGAGTAATGTTCTTTGATTATTCGTAAATTTTCCTAACATTAATCAAGAAATAATTAACACGTTCCAATCAAAACTAGCTCCAAATCTTTAACATGTATATAAGTGTACAGTTTTATAATATTTTAGTAGATACAAGCCTACCTCTCAACAAGATCTGCTTTCTTTACAGTTATCTTCGCTCCTCGTTTTTTTAGTTCGTCTTTCAATTCTTTAAGCTTCCAGGTACAATACATCTTAAAATTATCGATGGTTAACCAGTTTCAATTTAAAGAAAAGCAAATTCTCTTTATGTAAAGTATTCTACAACAATTTGACAGCAGCCATGGCGCCGCTGGTGCCCTCTACGATTAGCTTTGCATGTGGATCCCCATTCAAAGGGATTTCGAAAAATTTGTTAAATCGAGGAAGTCGTTATATTGAGGTACGTTATATTAAGGTTGCACTAGACCGCTGAGCTAATCCACGACCCACTAAGAAACCGGCCGGAGGCTGATAAATTTGCGATATTACCTTTCATGAAATATGATGCACCAATTTTTAATTTAGATTGTTAAAAAAATGATTTTTTAATGTAACTTATACCAAACCGAAATTTAGATTTTATTAATAAATAAAACTAATATAAGTTATCGCCTTCTATTTAATTGTTCCCTTAAAAAGTAGTTTTTCCTTAAAAAGCACTTGCATGTCAAAAATTTCGCATCCGCAACAACCCTGGTTGCTACCTGCGTGATGTATAAATGCCTACAATCGCGCGGAACCTCAGGTCAAATACGCCGTCAGGGCTATGGTTCATAAAAGATAGCTTGATCTCTGCGACAGCTGTCGGCAAAAATCACGCCTATGAAGTCCCTGAATTTCTTATAGTTCATAAAAGATAGCTTGATCTCTGCGACGGCTGTCAGTAAAATCACGCCTATGAAGTCCTGAATTTCTTAGTAGTACAGACAGTACCTGTCAATGTCATACTTTATGGGCATGCCGACCTAATTAGTGCATGCCCATAAAGTATGACATTGACAGGTACTGTCTGTACTAATAAGAAATTCAGGACTTCATAAGCGTGATTTTACTGACAGCTGTCGCAGAGATCAAGCTATCTTTTATGGACTATAGTGCGTTTTATGGTGGCCACACACGGTCAGTTAAAGTCATCGGTCGAACTGATATCAGTTCGCACGGATTTACGCTTTACTCGTAAGCCAAAGAAATTTCCACACACACGCTCAGTTCAACTCATCATTCCAACTGATATATTCGAACTAGGACTGTGATATTTTTTAAAATATCGTATTTTTGATATATCGATAATTACTACTATAAATATTTTGGACACCACACACGGTTAGTTATGATCAGATAAAATGACGTACATTCAAATACAGACCGTGAGTATGGAATCTTAAGTTGAAATTTTCAACTGACGACAGCCCATGGATTTTTTCGATCGCACTGTCAAGTGCGTTCAAGTGTAGCCAACTTTATCGCGTTAAGCAATACTTGCTTCGTTTATAGGCATTGACGTTTCCCGTTAGTGTAGCACCAGCATTGGCGCGTTCGCTCGATGCTCGACGCAGGGGCAGGGCGATATTACTATGGTCGCGCGATAGGCTAAGCCAGGCTAAGCGTTAAAATATGAATATCGACATTCGATATTTTTTATTTTGTTTCGTAAATCATTTAATCTACTACTACCCAATCTTCTGTACTCTATTTTATTCTGTTAATTTTTCCCCAGCTTATTTATTTGCTTATTATCTTAAAATGAAATGTAATTTTGTATAGTATATCTCTGTGGTATTAAAATTACTATAATCTACGAAACTATTAACTACTTTACTGTGTGTTTTGGCGGGAACTTGACCGGCGACGGATTTTTGATTCTATTTTATCGCTTAAACAATGGTTTGAAGTGGATTTTGATTCGTAAAAGTGATGCGATTTTGTGATTTAAGTGTCTGCGCGTGTAAAATATTAGAGAAAAACGACGAAACAAGTGCTTCGATGTTAGTATAAACCTCAAGTAATTTGATCGGTTAGGCGTCTTACGAACTTGAGAACCTGTCATCATTGAATGTCTGCTGGTCAGACACTACGCCCGTTTTATCTAAAAGTGTAATTTTGTATAGTATATCTCTGTGGTATTAAAATTACTATAATTTACGAAACTTATAACTACTTTACTTACTGTGTGTTTTGGTGGGAACAATACTTAATTAATATTAACTATAATCTAACATTTTTATACATTTATATTTTAATTTGCTTAATAAATATAATAAATGAACTAAACTAAAATGATTTACGGTTGTTTTTTTTTTAAATAAAGCCGATATATCGATATTTTTTTTTCGATTTATAAAACTCCGATATTGACTTACTGTATACTTATGATATTTACTTATGATATACAGAACTCCTAGACGAGCGACGTAGTAGTGGTGAAGTATAAGTACTAGTGATGGGTTTTTTGTATAAACTTGTATAAATATTGTTACGAGCTTGAGGTTCGTGACAATAAAAATTGCCGATAAAATTACCTAAATTAACACTTTAATTTACTTTACACAAATTAAAGTTAAAAAACACTAATAATTAAACACACTAATTCACTTAATTTCGCTCCGAAGCGTCGCTTGTGTCGCTGAGTTCAACTCTGTCTCGATCGCATCTTGCGCCACCTATTTATTCAAATTAGCAAAATATCCGGAATGTTCAAGTAAACACGCGTAAGGTACCGAGAGCTCGAGTATAGATTTTCTAGAAACTTAGTTCCTCGGGTGGCGCTGTCGGTCGAGAGATCGGTGATGTCATTCTCTGCAAAGCTCCCCTCGCTCTCGTTCCTGACACTAGATGGCGCTAGTTGACTTATTCACACAACACTGCCCCCTCCTAAGACATGCTCGTCCCGAGCATTATCGGTCCCATAATAACGCGCCAAGCGATCCACATGGACGATCTTAGGAGTCCCTCTTGCGCCTTTCTGTATCCGGTAGGTCACATCGTTGATCCTGGTTACAATCCGGTACGGGCCGTCCCATTTGGCTTGAAGCTTAGGAGATTTCCCTTTGCTGCGGACTGGATTGTGCAACCACACTAATGAACCTTCGTTGAACCCTTTATTGTTCATTTTGCGGTCATACCGGGTTTTCATTTTCTCAGACATTTGCTGGCCCGATTGTCTGACGTGCTCATAAATGTCATTCATTTTGTTCCGCAAGTCATATGCATAATCGGTTATACTGCGTGGGGCATCAGGTGGTATCCCAGTGATCAGGTCTGCAGGCAGCCGTAATTCTCTTCCAAAGTTTGCGAAAGCTGGTGTCACTGCTGTACTTTCGTGAACAAAACTTCGATATGACAACAAAAACGGTTGTATGTGCTTGTCCCAATCTCGTTGCCGATTGTCTACAACTTTTGCTAGGTACCTCTCCAATGTCTGATTAAATCGTTCCACCATTCCATCAGATTGCGGGTGATAAGAAGTCGTTCTTGTTTTATGAGTACCCATAACTCGGCAAGTTTCCTGGAATATTTGAGACTCAAAATTCCTTCCTTGATCGCTGTGAATCTCTAAAGGTACTCCAAAACGACAGAAGACTTCATGAACTAGTTTATCTGCAACTGTTGAAGCTTCTTGATTTGGGATGGCGAAGACTTCTGGCCACTTAGTGAAGTAATCCATCACAACCATGAAATACTTGTTACCGCTTTCACTCTCCGGAAACGGCCCCGCCACGTCAATGGCTATTCTCTCCCATGGTGCACCCACACTGTACAACTTCAATGCACCTCTACTACGAGTCTGAGGTCCCTTTACAGCCGCACAACTTGTACATTTGCGACACCAGTCCTCGACATCGTTTCGACAGTGGACCCAGTAAAACCGTTCTCGGATCTTCAGTAGAGTTCGTTTAACTCCCAGATGGCCTCCTGAACAATCATTATGGTACAGCTGTAGAACATCCGGTACTTTAGCTTTAGGGACAACCATTTGCAAATGACAGCTGTCTCTCCGAACGTTGTCCCATTTACGGCACAGGACTCCATCCTGAAGCAGCAAGCTGTCCCATTGGGCCCAATAGCTTTTCGTGGTTGAACTCATCGCTGAGACGTCCCTCCACTTAGGCTTGGTAGCACGGGCCTTCATCCATCCCAGAATCGGCTTGATGTCTGGATCTTCCTGCTGTGCACGTCGTAGGCTGTCCTTCCACACGTTACTGAGGTGGTCTGTCCTGAGCATCCTCACGGATACCACTTCCTTACCTTGCCTACTACAATGGTTACCATCTTCAGGACAAGGTCTTCTTGACAATGCATCTGCGTTGCCATGAGATCTCTCGCTGCGATGTTCGATCTCAAAGTCGTATTCCTGCTGCTGCTGGGCGGTGCTGTTAGCCGCACTTCCTTTCTGAGACCGTTCACCTTCCCTTCCTAGGGTGTGCTTAGGGCAGCTGGACCGAAGATGGCCCCTTTCCCCACAGCCATAGCACCTAGGGCTGTATCCTTTATTGTGGTCGCGAACCGTAACTGCTGCAACCTCCCTAGCGTGAGGTGAACGATGATCCTGTCGCCGCCAGGCAGTGCCGTTAGCTGCACTACCCTCCTGATATCGTTCACTTTCCCTTTCTGCGGTTCGCTTAGGGCAGCTGGATCGAAGGTGGCCCTTTTCCCCACAGCCATAGCACCTAGGGCTGTATCCTGTGTTGCGGTCGCGAACTGTAGCTGCTGCAACCTCCCTGACGCGATGGGAACGATGATCCTGCCGCACGGCTTCTACCTCCAGTGCATGGGCCAAGGCGTCCTTAAGCGTCTCGTGGTGCCCGAGCCTCACAGCAGCTCTGACTTCCAGGTCGCGGATGCCGTCGATGAATGTTTGCACCAGGTTCCCTCCAATGAGCGCAGGTACAGACTGGTATGCTTTACGAACCATCTTCTCCACCTCAAGGGCCCACTGCTGCAGGTTTTCGTTGCTGCGTTGCACGCGATCTTTAAGCTGCGCGCGAAAGACGTGTTCCAGGTGAGCGTCACCATATCTCGCCTCCAAGGCCTCAAGAAGCTGCTCATAGGTCACTTTCTTACCGAGAGCTTCCAACACAGTTAAGGCTTGGTCGCGCAGGCCTAGGGTGAGTGCAGTCATGGCTTGGCTTTTATTCCAGCCGTTCGCCTCCATGACGGCCTCGAACTGGATTTTGTAGGCCGACCAGGAAGAGGTCCCGTCGAACGGCGGCACTTTGAATCCACGTAGCGAATGTGCTGCAGCTACTACGGGAGCTGTAGTTCCATCCCCAAGTTTGAGGTCGTTTAGCGTTTTCTTCACGTCAGCCATCACGTTGTCAACCCGATTGTTCACATGGTTGATTCGGGTTTCATGTTCTTCGATTCGGGTTTCAGCTTCCGACAGGCGGTTGTCGTGTTGAGCAACCCTATCCTTCACCTGCCTTATCTCTTTCCCAAAGGTAGCGTGAAGGTCCTTCATGAGGAGCATCTGCTCTTCCGACCGACGAGCCTGTTCCACCTGCTGACGGGCCTGTTCCTCCTGTCGGCGAGCCTGTTCCTCCTGTCGGCGAGCCTGTTCCTCCTGTCCGCCCCGCAGCTGCTCTTCCAACCGACGGACCTGTTCCTCCTGTCGGCGAGCCTGCTCCTGCAGCATCACCATCAGAGCACCTAAGTCAGGTGCCACAGACGTAGAAGCTGCTGACGGACCGGCTTCCGTGGCCGGCGGCTGGCCCTCAGACATCTGCGGCGTTGCACCACCAAATCTCCTCTGGTCCGTCTCCTGCTGGCGTTGACTTCGGGTACGGACACCCTCCGTTTCCTCCTTAGGTAAAATCGGCATTATTTTATCCCACTTCTGACACCAATTGTTACGAGCTTGAGGTTCGTGACAATAAAAATTGCCGATAAAATTACCTAAATTAACACTTTAATTTACTTTACACAAATTAAAGTTAAAAAACACTAATAATTAAACACACTAATTCACTTAATTTCGCTCCGAAGCGTCGCTTGTGTCGCTGAGTTCAACTCTGTCTCGATCGCATCTTGCGCCACCTATTTATTCAAATTAGCAAAATATCCGGAATGTTCAAGTAAACACGCGTAAGGTACCGAGAGCTCGAGTATAGATTTTCTAGAAACTTAGTTCCTCGGGTGGCGCTGTCGGTCGAGAGATCGGTGATGTCATTCTCTGCAAAGCTCCCCTCGCTCTCGTTCCTGACACTAGATGGCGCTAGTTGACTTATTCACACAACAATATTTATGTTTATTGTTTTGTATATTTAGTTCTAAGATAAAATAGTTGTAAGTAGTTTAAGTGCAATTTATATGTACATGTATATGATTATGATTATTATTGAAAATACATTCATTAACAATTTTGAAAATATAATAATAAAAAACCGGCAAATAATTTACTACATTGTTAACGAATATCAATTTTATCACGCCGTGTCAATGTTTTCCCTCCCAGTATTTACTTAAAATTATATGTCAGATTTAGAAGATTTTCCACTCTTAAATTTAACGTTCCCTGTCCGTAGAACCAAGCTGTCAAGACCACTGTCACGTCCGAAATATTTTTGTTTTTTTATTTAGTTTTTCTTTACTGTTAACTGGTTGAACAAAAACAAAATTAAAAAACGAATGAAGTGGACTATGGAATCACAGACGTGTGAGTTTAGTTTTCCTCATAGACGTATATAAAACATATACATGGTTTTCCTGCAAATACTATTTACAGTCTGTAGTATTTATGGTCTGATTGTCTACAAATATTATTTACTGCTTGCAGCCCTAATACCACCTTTACACTACCCTGAATCAGGGTCCCTACGCCCTGATTTAGGGTGGTGTAAGAAGAGAAAGGGAGTAAGGGTCCCTAATTAGGGCGTCAAAGTGGACCCGTTCTGCAGTGCTCTTGCCACCGTGCTTACTTGCTCGATGTGCTACTTTTTCAATACGCGATTAGGGATGCAAACGATACATCAACTCTTTCAAACATCGATATATCGTTCATAAGCATGGTTCTTCATGAGTGATGTTATGTGAACGATGTTTTGGCTTGCCGTCAAAGGTTACGAAATAACCAACTATTCAAAGATATAAAGTTGCGAACGATCATTATATCGAATTTTATGTTGCCGAAAAATAAATACTTACTCGAAACAAAATATGTCAAAGTTAGATAAGGAAATTTTTAAATTTAGAATATTTACGAGTATTTAGTAGAAATAACTCAATCCCGAAAATTTTAATTACGAATCAACAAACGGGCGAATGGTCTTTCTGCCGAAAATAAATATATTTGAACTTCAGAAATACAATTATCTTCAGTCGGTAGTTCCATTTTCGTTGTAAAATTGTAGTTAACTTTATTGTGATAATTTTTAAGAGAAGTTTACAAATATTGAAAATGGATTGAAATTGTTTTATTCATTTTCTAATTAATAGTTACATTGTTTGAGCTTTAACTTAATGTTACGAGCTTGAGGTTCGTGAGAATAAAAATTGCCGATAAAATTACCTAAATTAACACTTTAATTTACTTTACACAAATTAAAACTTAAAACACTAATAATTAAATACACTAATTCACTTAATTCCGCTCCGAAGCTTCGCTTGTGTCGCCGAGTTCAACTCTGCCTCGATCGCATCTTGCAGCGCCTATTTATTTAAATTAGCAAAGAAGCGTCCCGAATATTCAAGTAAATGCGCGCAAAGGGACGAGTGTGCGAGTATAGATTTTCTAGAAACTTAGTTCTTCGGATGGCGCTGTCGGTTGAGAGATTTGTGATGTCATTTTCTGCAACGCTCTACTCGCTCTCGTTCCTGACACTAGATGGCGCTAGTATATCGTTGACTTGAGCGCGTAACACTGACCCCTCCTAAGACATGCTCGTCCCGAGCATTATCGGCCCCATAATAACGTGCCAAGCGATCCACATGGACGATCTTAGAAGTCCCTCTTGCGCCTTTCCGTATCCGGTAGATCACATCGTTGATCCTGGTTACAATCCGGTACGGGCCGTCCCATTTAGCTTGAAGCTTAGGAGATTTCCCTTTGCTGTGGACTGGATTGTGCAACCACACTAATGAACCTTCGTTGAACCCTTTATTGTTCATTTTGCGGTCGTACCGGGTTTTAATTTTCTCAGACATTTGCTGGCCCGATTGTCTGACGTGCTCATAAATGTCATTCATTTTGTTCCGCAATTCATTTGCATAATCGGTTATACTGCGTGGGGCATCAGGTGGTATCCCGGTGATCAGGTCTGCAGGCAGCCGTAATTCTCTTCCAAAGTTTGCGAAAGCGGGTGTCACTGCTGTACTTTCGTGAACAGAACTTCGATATGACAACAGAAACGGTTGTATGTGCTTGTCCCAATCTCGTTGCCGATTGTCTACAACTTTTGCTAGGTACCTCTCCAATGTCTGATTAAATCGTTCCACCATTCCATCAGATTGCGGATGATAAGAAGTCGTTCTTGTTTTATGAGTACCCATAACTCGGCAAGTTTCCTGGAATATTTGAGACTCAAAATTCCTTCCTTGATCGCTGTGAATCTCTAAAGGTACTCCAAAACGACAGAAGACTTCATGAACTAGTTTATCTGCAACTGTTGAAGCTTCTTGATTTGGAATGGCGAAGACTTCTGGCCACTTAGTGAAGTAATCCATCACAGCCATGAAATACTTGTTACCGCTTTCACTCTCCGGAAACGGCCCCGCCACGTCAATGGCTATTCTCTCCCATGGTGCACCAACATTGTACAACTTCAATGCACCTCTACTACGAGTCTGAGGTCCCTTTACAGCCGCACAACTTGTATATTTGCGACACCAGTCCTCGACATCGTTTCGACAGTGGACCCAGTAAAACCGTTCTCGGATCTTCAGTAGAGTTCGTTTAACTCCCAGATGGCCTCCTGAATAATCATTATGGTACAGCTGTAGAACATCCGGTACTTTAGCTTTAGGGACAACCATTTGTAAATGACAGCTGTCTCCCCTAACATTTTCCCATTTACGGCACAGAACTCCATCCTGAAGCAGCAAGCTGTCCCACTGGGCCCAATAGCTTTTAGTGGTCGAACTCATTGCTGAGACGTCGCTCCACTTAGGCTTGGGAGCACTGGCCTTTATCCATTCCAGAATCGGCTTGATGTCCGGATCTTCCTGCTGTGCATGTTGTAAGCTGTCCTTCCATTCGTTGCCGAGGTGGTCCGTCCTGAGCATCCTCACGGATACCTCTTCCTTACTCTCTTGCCGAGTACAATGGTTGCAATCTTCAGGACAAGGTCTTCTTGACAATGCATCTGCGTTGCCGTGAGATTTTCCGCTGCGATGTTCGATCTCAAAGTTGTATTCCTGCAGTAGTTCAATCCACCTCGCAACTTGTCCTTCTGGATTTTTAAACTGCAATAGCCATTTTAATGCAGCATGGTCAGTTCTTAAGTGAAATTTTCGTCCCAGAAGATATTTGCTAAAATGCTGCAACGACTTTACCACAGCGAGCAATTCGCGTCTTGTGACACAATAGTTCCTTTCCGGTTTTGACAACGACTTGCTGAAGTACGCTATCACGACCTCTTGGTCACCATTCCGTTGAGACAACACACCGCCAAGTCCTATATCACTTGCGTCTGTGTCAACTATAAATTCTTTGCTTGCATCAGGGTATCCCAAAATAGGTGTTTTGCACAGACGGTCCTTGAGCTCCCGGAATGCGATATTGCAACTTTCATCCCAGCAGAAATGTCGCTTCTCCTCGGTTAGCTTGTGCAGAGGTTTGGCTATATCTGCAAAGTTCTTCACAAATCGCCGATAATAGGAGCACAAACCCAAAAATGTTCTAACCTGCGTCTTGTCTTTTGGAACCGGCCAACCCTTGACAGCGGCGATTTTCTCCGGATCCGTACGGATACCTTCTTCCGACACTACATACCCTAAAAAGTTAACTTGTCGTTTGAATAGTGAACATTTCTTCGGACTCAACTTGAGGTTGGCACTCTGAATCTTCATGAGCACGCGTTCTAGGTTCTGAAGGTGTTCCTCAAACGTACGGCCCACGATGATGATGTCATCCAAGTAGACCAGACAGGCATCGCCAATTAGCCCAGTAAGTACAAGCTCCATCAGCCTTTCAAACGTTGCTGGAGCATTGCACAACCCAAACGGCATTACTTTAAATTGCCACAGACCCTTTCCCGTCGAGAACGCAGTTTTCTCCTTGTCCTTAGGGTCAATTTCAACTTGCCAGTAGCCACTTTTTAGATCCAGCGTGCTAAACCACTTTACTCCTGTAAGCATGTCCAGCGTGTCATCAATTCTTGGCAAGGGATAGCTGTCCTTCTTCGTAACGTCGTTCATACGGCGGTAGTCAACACAAAACCGCATGCTGCCATCCTTCTTCTTCACCAGCACCACTGGTGAACACCATGGACTAGAGGAAGGTTCAATAACACCATCCTTCACCATTCCTTCAATCATGGTTTCCACTTCCTTTTCACGTGCTACCGGCAATCTTCTTGGCCGCTGACGGATAGGCAATTCTTCTCCTGTGTTTATTTTGTGTTGAACTAAGCCAGTCTTTCCTATGTCAGCATCGTTTGATGAGAATACATCGGCGTACTTGAGCAACAACTTCTTCGCCTTGACCGATTCGTTCGGGGAGAGAACACTGCGACAGTCTTCCAAAAGTGTAGTCACTCTCGTTTCTGCATCCTTGCTGGGGGTCCCACTCGATATATATTGGCACCGACGTAACCAATCCACTTCCTCACAAGTGCCAACCAGTGCGCCTTTTTCTATAATCTGTTCCCGGTCGCAAAGGTTCAGCACACGTATTCTTGAGATGTCAGTGGTTCTGACCAAGGTTCGAGCTTCTTTCCATGGAAGGTCATTGTTTACCCTTTCCACAAGTACACAACGGTGAGCTTGCCCAGCGTTTCGGGGAAGACTAACCGGAACAATCGTTTCCGATCTCGGCGGAAGAACAATCTTCTTAATGCTGTACACGTTCCCTGGTAACGCACCTTCCATAAAAAGTTCCTCTTGTCCACATTTGAAAACACCTTGCTTAACGTCGATCTCACAATAATTATTCCTCATAAAGTCTAGGCCTAGGATGCAGTCGTCCATTATATCAGCCACGATGACATTATGCAGGTAGATCACGTTGCCAAGCTTCAACTCCATCTCCTTCTCTCCACGGACGGGTATACGCTGACCGGTGGCTGTTACCAAATTAATGCGTTCTCGGTTGTATGCGAAGTCCCCAAGGAACTGACTTATAAGTTGGGAACTAACAACCGTACGAGAGGCTCCAGTGTCTATGGTCAGTTTACACGGCATTCCGTTGACCTCGCCCTTGATGATTAGACTGTTCCCATCATGGGTTTGTGAGATCGAGATCCTTGGGGCTCTTTTAACATCAGCCAGCACCCGCCCCGCAGTTCTGGCTTTTACTCGTTTCCCTGCTGCTGCTGGGCGGTGCTGTTGGCCGCACTACCCTCCTGGGATCTTTCACCTTCCCTTTCTAGGGTTCGCTTAGGGCAGCTGGATCGAAGATGGCCCTTTTCCCCACAGCCATAGCACCTAGGGCTGTATCCTTTGTTGCGGTCGCGAACTGTAGCTGCTGCAACCTCCCTGACGCGATGGGAACGATGATCCTGCCGCACGGCTTCTACCTCCAGTGCATGGGCCAAGGCGTCCTTAAGCGTCTCGTGGTGCCCGAGCCTCACAGCAGCTCTGACTTCCAGGTCGCGGATGCCGTCGATGAATGTCTGCACCAGGTTCCCTCCAATGAGCGCAGGTACAGACTGGTATGCTTTTCGAACCATCTTCTCCACCTCAAGGGCCCACTGCTGCAGGTTTTCGTTTCTGCGTTGCACGCGATCTTTAAGCTGCGCGCGAAAGACGTGTTCCAGGTGAGCGTCACCATATCTCGCCTCCAATGCCTCAAGGAGCTGCTCGTAGGTCACTTTCTTACCGAGAGCTTCCAACACGGTTAAGGCTTGGTCGCGCAGGCCTAAGGTGAGTGCAGTCATGGCCTGGCTTTTATTCCAGCCGTTTGCCTCCATGACGGCCTCGAACTGGATTGTGTAGGCCGACCAGGAAGAAGTCCCGTCGAACGGTGGTACCTTGAACCCACGTAGTGAAGGTGTAGTAGCTACTGCGGGGGCTACAGTTCCATCCCCAAGTTTGAGGTCGTTCAGCGTTTTCTTCACGTCAGCCATCACGTTGTCAACCCGATGGTTCACATGGTTGATTCGGGTTTCATGTTCTTCGATTCGGGTTTCAGCATCCGACAGACGGTTGTCGTGTTGAGCAACCCTATCCTTCACCTGCCTTATCTCTTTCCCAAAGGTAGCGTGAAGGTCCTTCATGAGGAGCATCTGCTCTTCCGACCGACGAGCCTGTTCCGCCTGCTGATCTTCCAACCGACGGGCCTGTTCCTCCTGTCGGCGGGCCTGTTCCTCTTGTTCACCCCGCAGCTGCTCTTCCAACCGACGGACCTGTTCCTCCTGTCGGCGAGCCTGCTCCTCCTGTCGGCGAGCCTGCTCCTGCAGCATCACCATCAGAGCACCTAAGTCAGGTGCTGTAGATGTAGGAGCTACCGACGGGCCTGCAGCTGGTGGCTGGCCCTCCGACGTCTGCGGCGTTGCACCACCAAATCTTCGTTGGTCCGTCTCCTGCTGGCGTTGACTTCGGGTACGGACACCCTCCGTTTCCTCCTTAGGTAAAATCGGCATGTTTTTATCCCACTTCTGACACCAATTGTTACGAGCTTGAGGTTCGTGACAATAAAAATTGCCGATAAAATTACCTAAATTAACACTTTAATTTACTTTACACAAATTAAAACTTAAAACACTAATAATTAAATACACTAATTCACTTAATTCCGCTCCGAAGCTTCGCTTGTGTCGCCGAGTTCAACTCTGCCTCGATCGCATCTTGCAGCGCCTATTTATTTAAATTAGCAAAGAAGCGTCCCGAATATTCAAGTAAATGCGCGCAAAGGGACGAGTGTGCGAGTATAGATTTTCTAGAAACTTAGTTCTTCGGATGGCGCTGTCGGTTGAGAGATTTGTGATGTCATTTTCTGCAACGCTCTACTCGCTCTCGTTCCTGACACTAGATGGCGCTAGTATATCGTCGACTTGAGCGCGTAACATTAATAAACAGCTTAATTACAGTCTTATAAGGTAATAGTTATTTTGCAATGGAAATTATTTTGTCGGCGTACGGTACTTCGTTTTTCGTTACAATCAGTTATCTGAAATATTGATTTTGATTTATGAACGGTTATTCAGAAAATGTGATAGTACTTAAGGTGACATATCGATGGCAGCAAAGTGAAAACGGACGTCTATAAAATCGCGATTTAACAGGAGAGCGATTAATAGTAAAATATTGTGGTCATTTTGAGAGCTATGGACCGATTAACATGAAATTTCCTATTATGCATTAAAATAATATTCTTTATGGATTATGTAACAGGTTTAATCGCTATGTCATTGTTTTAATTAAATAATTTAGATGTCTTTTTTTTAAGATATTGAAGTGAAGTGAATTGATAGAATCAGGCGTTACTTTGCGAAAATCCATTACAATAAAGACATTATTAATTCGCAACCATGCGCATAAAAATACAATGATGTGTCTTACCTGGATTGAAGAGCACCTACCGCCCTCCCCCAATTGCGTGCACTAATCCATTCACCACCAATCCCAGCACCACTACTCCCGGCACCACTACTCCCAACATCACTATTTCAGGAAAGACACACCATCGACGACAATACGGCACGTGTTTCGCCTCTACACGAGGCATCTTCAGGTGATGTAGACTCTACGGCGGCTGACCGCTAAGTGAGCGGCGAGCCAAAACGGCTGCTGTTTATGGCGGTTGCGTCGGCGTGTATATATATATACAGAATGGGTCCCACATATATGCAATAAATGAAACCACATGTAGTACTGGTCCGTAGAAGTGTAAAAAAATTAAATATTAAATTAAAACCCGTAAAATAAAAAAGTGAAATTTTCAAACAAAATAAATATTAAAATAAATTCAGTAAAAGTGAACACTCTGTTTTGACAACGTACCTTGACCCCTTGGAAGAGTGACAACGTTGCACGCGGGTGGCACGCCGACAAAAGACACCGCTGTCGATATGCCGCAATACCAATAGTTTGCACTGCGTGGCAACGTCGCTTTTTAATGTTCAAGGATTCATTCAAGTTCATTGAATCATTGACTTAGTGACCCAATTCTATAGAGTATTCAAATTTGCTTAAAATTAAAACTCTCTTTTTGACCTAATTACTGGACCGATTACGTTCATTTTTTGTATATCGTCAGCAAAGGCGATAACAAGTATATGGTGTCATTTATTGCATATATGTGGGACCCATTCTGTATATATATATATATATATATATATATATATATATATATATATATATATATATATATATATATATATATATATATATAACGAAATTTTGCAGTTGTATAATTATTTATTTATTTACTTTGCATTTTACATTTTATACATCATCAATAAATGAGTTCTTTACCGCTAAAATCCGTCTATGTCTATCACTAAAACTCATTTATTTAGTTCCCAAACCATGTTAAATATATTTTTTTATTATAAAAATGCAACATATTACTATGGTTTATTAGTTATCAAAGGCATCATTGGCAAGTTGACTGATATATGAAATTAAAAGGAAACACAAGACACAACAATATTTAAAGTTAGCAATATCAAAATTATAATTACCAAAACGTTAACGATTAGGTACAAAAACCGAAGCTATTCTTCTAATTCAGCGCCACCAGCAGCTTCTGATACTTCTATGGCGCTGCTATGCTTAATTTTATTGTAAAAATCATGGTATCTTGGTATGATTAAGTTTTGTTGACACAAAGACATTAGGTAAGTTCTTGTATTTAGCCGTAATAGTGGGTAAAATCTCACCATAAACTTTTCCAAGTTCTTGTGTATTATTATTGACTTGCAAAACTCGTCTGCTTGTCCTCTTGGAACTGTTGATACACATGGCTGACCTCTCATTCAAATCGTATTTATAAACTTTTTTTAAAGGCGGACAAATTGAAATGTCCGTTTCTATTGCGATGTTTTTTTTAAGTCGAGTGTAAATGTCTTCATTTACGTGCCAGATTTCTTTCATTATTTTGAAATTTAAAATAATTTTAATACAGACTTTTAGATAGGGCTGATATAAGCTCATCTTTGTAAAAAAAAACATTTTCATAAAAATGTAGATGTCCATTTCTACTTTGCTGCCATCGATATGAAACTACCATAAAGAATTAACGCACCACAATATAAGAAATAAAACTACAGCAAAAGTAGAGTTTCTTAAATTACATGCGTTGAAGATGTGGGATGGCATGAAAGAGTTATTTCTCAGGCTTCATATTCTAGCTAAGATCTGTTTGCCTATCGTATTCCGTGAGCGGTTATTTTTAGAGGCTGGATCTACAATCACTCAAGAGAGAAACCGCTTACTGGGCGCCAGGTTGTCAAAATTGTTATTTTAAAGTTCAATTCGAAAGAAATAAACATAAAAGTAAAAAAAAGGGTACTTCTACTATCAGAAAATATAAATCAATATTAGAACAATAGTAGAAGTACCCTTAACCGACGAGCATGCATCCGTAGTTATATGGATGTAAAGGAGGCGAAAGAGGTATGTCAGAATCGTGCCAAATGGAAGTCTGTAGTCTCTGCCTACCCCTCTGGGTGAATTTTTAGTGAGCGATGCTGAATGCTATATATGTGCTTACTCGGAAAAATTACGACTCGAGTTAAACCGAGTTGAAATTCACACAACTCTAACTAAACTCGAGTTACGCAATTAGCAGGACGAAACAAAGTAAATGATTTGTTACAAATTACTTTTTATAAATTTGTTTTTCTATCTGACTCGTTTTATTTTATGTATTTACTCAGGATAACAACAGCTTATTAATACTTAAACAATAATACCTAAATTATTAAACATGAAAAAGCCAATTTTAGTTATCCCCAAAGTAGATAGGTAACCAAACATAACACTGTAAATCTAATACAATACAAAATAAAATAGGTAAGAACTATTACTAAACATTAACAAATTAATTGAAGTATTAATATTACCTTCGTGACGTACATATATATATATATATATACAAATATAGATGTATATACGTACAAAAGACATACATAATTACACCTACAAACACGCACATATGAATATATAAATGCAAATATATTTTGGTGTTATTGTTATTATAGAAAATAGATAAAAAATTAAAAAGAGACACTAATATATACATACATACATACATACACGGATACACACACAGATATATATATATATATATATATATATATATATATATATATATATATATATATATATATATATATATATATATATATATATACATAATAACAGTATTAAACGAGGGCACAAATATTAATTTGAGTACTATTTTAATTACAATTTACTGATTACCTTCAGCTGGATAGAATAAAAACTTAATAATTTTATTTTTAAATCCACTTTTAGTATTATTAAAAGGATCAAGGTGTAATTTCAAAACCCACTAAACTAACTTTAGGAAGTTTTGTACGAGAAGTTTTTATTGATTTTACTGTAGTTAATTTAACGCGAAAGGTAATAATTCATGATAAATTGGTTGCTACGGTATTGTAATCCTTATAAATGTGAAAAACCTTTTCATATTTAAGAGCATTTTCAAGAAAATTTAAAATTCAATTCTATTATGGAGGAATTTGCAGACAACCTGTCATTATAATGGATTTTGAAAATTAACTGTCATCCTATAGAGGGTTTTGCAACTAACCTTTAATGCTCGATGGATGGTGTTATGCTATGAAGCCTAGAAAACAATCTCACTTAACTGTATGTAGCTATGTATGAAAATGTACAAATTAAAAACAAAGAGCGGGAACAATTTGTTTATTGAAAAAGAAAAAAAAATTAAATGTGTGCAGTTACGTCTTGGAAACCATGCTCACATAAGTCATTGTTCATGTTGTCGATGCCATGTGATGGTATGTAAGTTTTATTTTCTATATCAACATAATATTTTAGTTGAGGCAAATCCCTCCATTCTCCACCAAAATGTTTTTGAAGTAAATCACAAACATCTGTCACTTTGGCTTCGTTCGGTAGTATAGTGTTTGGTGATAACATTTGTGGTATAATCATTGTTATTTTTTTGTTTTTCTTTGTTATAATTTTTTTTTTATTAATTTCATTGCGGTAAGTTTCTTCCCCTTGCACCAATATATTTTCTGTTTTAGTACGAGTAAGGAAAAATCGTTTGCTCCTCATGAATGGAAAGTGCCAGGATGATGTAGGTTTTATCACGGGATCATAAGCTGCCTTCCAATCATAAACTGGTATCGTTGCCAGATTGATGCACGTTCCATTTTCTTGCAAAACTTCGGTGTATTCCGAAGGAGTAACAACCACTTCTTTGGTTTTTAATGTCCTCTCAATTTTAGCGAAAACACGATCGGGAGGAATGAAGGAGTGTCCTACCACTGGAAAAATAATCTCAATTTTTTTCACATTCCGAGGCGCTTCACTATACAACCATTTACCTAGCATGCTAACCATTCCCGTATTTTTATTTTGGCCGGAACATCCATCACAAACTACTCTTAGTACCTTCACGTGCGATTCTATAACGGTTCCTTGCAAGAAGTGGTAAACTGCACTAATAATTTGGTTGCTGCCCTTAGCATGATTCAACTCAGTCCAATAATAGGAACGCACATTTTCCTTTGTCAGTTTTGTTTTTGAATTTCCTTGTACTATGGCAAAATGGTAGAAATTAAATTGCCTGCTAAAATAAGCCGACTGATCGGGCAGTTTCGGAAGCGGTTGGTTTTTTTGGCAATCAAATGTAATTGTTAAAATATCTTTATTTTCTTCTTTTATAATGTTATAGAAAGCTTTGTATTTTAACCTGTGGATCCTCTTTTCTATCATTAATTCATTTCTCTTTATAGGACTTTTTTCATTTTTCAGGCGTTCTTGTAATGAAATGCACGTGGAACATACATCTGTTCTGGGAGACCCAAAACCAAAGTTGTACGAATTATTTACAATTTTTCTAAAAAAACTTTGCTTAACTTTTAAATCCTCATCTCTTTCTTGGTTGTACATCCGCCACATCTTTCTAATATTCAACCCTGATGGCAAATAAATTCTGTTTGTTTGCGATCTGCAATAGTGACTCTCGATCCCTTTAAATTTTTCCAAAAACCAATCTACTGACAACCTCTTCGCTTCATATTGTTCACTTTTCCTATCTCCTCCTCTATTTTCTTTTAATGGAGAACCATCGCTCAAATAAAAACGTTTCATCACCCCCTGAACCCTATCTTTCTTTATTTGAAGCGAGTCCAAAAATGTTTTTTGACATACCGGTTTTCGACCACCTCCACTGACAGGTATATTGTACTTAATAGTTAATTTCCGTTTACTGTTTGGATTATTTTTTATGGTTTGATTGACAAGACAATATCTTAACAAAAAATTATCTTGATCGATTTTGGTCTTACATTTATAAAAATTTCTATGAAATTTTCGGATGTCTTGACAAGAAACTAGGTTGCACCGAAAAGCTTTTTGATTATGGTCGCAAGAAGGAAATTTCGGGAGTGATTTTGGCTCGTATCTAAAACAAAAATAGCAATAAAAGTTTGGGAATAGTAATACTTGACGAATTATTTTGGGAGCTGACCTTTTTTAGCTACTGAAAAAAGACATGATAGGTAATTGAAATAGATGCCAATGGCACTCATTAAGTTTTCATTATTATTTTTCCCCACTCTTTTAGTAAATAACTTACAAATAAATAATAATAGACCCCAAACAAAAATAAATAAAAAATATTAAAGTAAAAAGTTTAAATAACTATGTGCCATTGACACCTATTTCATTTACCTATATACCCAATTTTTTTAGACAGCTTAAAAAGCCAGCCGGTATACTACTCAAAACAAAATAAGGTTCACTCCAACTCTGTGTTTTTGTTAAAATACTAATTAATTGATTAATATTTATTGTTAAGTAGTTACTAATAAATACAGAGAAGAGAATACACAGAAAAGTTTTCTACATTGGCCCAACCGGGAATCGATCCCGGAACCGCAGAGATGGCAACGCCAAGTCCAAAATTTTCGCTTTTCGGCTACAGAGGTCGTCAATTGAAATAATCGAACATGTTTTGAAAATAATATATTAATAGCCTTTAAAATACGGAGGCCCTTATTTTATTTTAAGTAGGTAAGTATCTACTTTACTTAGAAAGTGACATAAAATAGTAAACATTCATGTCAAAACGGTATGTTTTCCTTAATTCCAGTGAGTCTCCTAATTGCGAGACTTACCTACATTACTTCATGTTGCATAAAACTTTCTAACGAACTTTTTAAGTAAGTTATAGGTAAGATTGTGCTCACCGTTTTCGGCGCTCCTTTTCACGTTTCCAAGATTTTGGATTGCGTGGACGCTTCCGAGCATATTTAGGATCACATTTTTTGACAAATTGAGCTAGATCATCCATGTTTTTTGGTAAATTTTAATTAAAAACCGCGAGCAACTGCTATCAGCACAACCAAAATCGCCATACTGTTTTTCAAGTCACGTGTTTGCAATGCGTCGCTCCGATTGGTCGATTTCATTTTAGAGGAATTTGATAGTAACACTCGATATTTTAGCGGCATTTGCAACTAATGTTGATTTTCAAACTGAATTTACTGTGTATTTTAGCGGAGTTTGAAAATTAACATATGGTGTATAGCAAAGGAAATTTCAAGATCTTTCTTTTGATACAAAAATGTAAAAATGTATACAAAATCATTATAGGGGGTTTTGAAATTACACCACTCATTTAGCACAATTATTGTGCTAAATTTTTTGTCGTAAGTTGCTACTAAACGCGTTAGAACATTGTTTTTCCCATAATTGGTCGGGTAAAAGGGGATGTAAAACAAAGAGTTTCTGGTATATCTGGTACGTTTCAATGGGACATTAAATTTAATGAAAGCCAATAAGTCAGGGCAGTCAATTCCTCCGTGTAATATATTGAATAAAAGCCCCATATCCAGCAGAATACGTCTTTCTTCGAGCATTAACAGGCCGTAAAATCTGCAATCGTCTCGATATGAAGAACCAGAACGTCTAAATTTAAAATTTAAATTGGAAACGAACTTATTTTGAATGCTTTCGATTTTATGAACATATTTAGCGTAAAATGGTGACCATATCTGAGGGGCGTACTCTAATATAGATCTCACATATGCGGAATATACTACTTTTAGGCTTTGAAAATTAGAGAAAGGAAGACAAGTTCTAGCTACAAATCCCAAATTACGAAACGCTTTACTGCAAATAGCATCAATATGCTCATTCACTGACATACGGGAGTCAAAATATACGCCAAGATCTCGCACCACCGTAGTCCTCTCGATTACAACACCATTGAAATTGTATGAAAAAACTATGGGATTATTTTTCCGCGTAAATGAAATACACAGACACTTACCAACATTTACCGTGATTTTATTAGCGACATAGGAATGGTATAATATATTTAAGTCATTTTGAATTAGTTCACAGTCCTTGATAGTGTGTACACGCAGATATATTTTTTTATCATCAGCATAAAGTAAATGATGAGATTTTTTTATATATTGACATATATAGTAAATATAGGCGTTGTAAAAGAGAGGACCAAGGTGGGAGCCTTGAGGAACACCAGAGGGAACCGTTACGAAGTCTGATCTATAACCGCCTAGAACCACAGCTTGAGAGCGGTTAGTCAAATAAGATCTAATCCATCTCAGTAAATCCCCATGAATGCCGAGAGACTGCAGCTTCTGAAGAAGTATGACGTGATCCACACTGTCGAAGGCTTTTTCAAAGTCGGTGTAAATCACGTCAACTTGACCTCCACCTTCCATTTCATGAAGAACGTAATTAGTGAAATTTGCAAGATTGGAAATAGTAGAACGCTTTTTCAGAAAACCATGTTATGTACTCGGGATGTGTCTAATTATTGTAGCATAAATTTTATTAAAAATAAGTCTCTCAAATATTTTAGCAATTGTACTGAGAATAGAAATTGGACGGTAATTATCAATTTTTGTTTTAGAACCTTTTTTATGAACCGGTATTATACATGCCTTTTTCCAAAGTGACTGGTAAGGTGGACTTTGGTGGGTTGGGTCAACTATCATTAATAAACTTAGCAGGTAGGATTGAAATAAAAAGATATATTTAGTATGTATCATATACATACTAAATAGTCTTATATAATTTTTTATTATATATAATTTTTGGTTTTAACCAATTAGTAAGTACCTATATTTAACAACAAAATTAGCTACATAGCAGTCTTCACAAAACGTAAGTTTAATAAGTTATTTAATAGTTTAAATATTCTTAAATAACTTAGCTAGCATAAAATTCTATATTATAACAAATTATTTTTGTAGTAGCTAATAATACGAGTACTCTACGAAACACAAAGAATGCGCACACAAAGCTAGAAATCTTAAATGAATTCACAAATAATCTTTGCCTATCAATCAATATAAATATAAATCATCTTATATCAATATAAATATGATATAAGCTAAACTATTATTAAAAATATGATTTACTATAAAAGTACCTATATTATTGGTGTATACAATCAGTTACCACCACTGACCTCTATAATACAAGTACGCTGTATATATAGAGTCAGTGGTTACCACCTATTAAACAATTAAACGGAAATACGTTCAAAAGAAATTGTTGATTGAAAATGTTTTTTACAATCCAATTATTTTTTTAATAATTTATTTTCTTAACTAGTTGTTACCCGTGGCTTCGCCCGCATGGTCACTGGGAAATGAACTATCCATTGCTTTTGAATTGAAAGAAAACTGAGTTTTATAGATTTGTCAGAGATGCAGCCATTAAAAGAAAACTGAGCAAAATTGATTCGACAGCTTATTTAAATGTTTTGAAACGCAGCGGGATATTTTTTTAATTAAAGGAAACTGAGCATAATTATCCGTCAGGGTTGCAGACTTTTGAAAAGAAACTGAGCTAAATTGATTCGTCAGAGATGCAGTTTTCTGAATTGAAAAGAAACAGAGCCAAATAAAAGATCCGTCAGAGATGCAGCCTTTTGAGTTGAAAGGAAACTGAGCTTAATAGGTGCGTCAGAGGTGCAGCATTTGGAATTGAAAAGAAACTGAACTAAATAGGAAATTTTGAATTGAAAGGGAAGATCTGTGAGAATTCTGATTAATTAATTGTGGGAATTTTGAAAAAACTAACTGAACACTATTTTAAGACGCTACTGTACACAATGTTATATGTTTTTCCATTCGGGGAAAGAATGTGGAGATTCTGGGCATTTAACACACGCGAACATGCTACATACAGCTGACTATGAGAGAAGCACGTTTGCCCTTGCGCTTTATTAATTGTTATTGCAAAACTAAGCTTAATAATGAACTGCAAACTTTTGAATTGAAAAGGAAGATCTGTGGGAATTATAGGGATCCGTGGTATAATAACATTTTCATCTTTTCCTACGCCTGTCAAAATTGTAGCATCGATTATGTTCCGTCCAAGATGTGACACACGCAGCCTTGTCCCGTTACATAACCGAGGAGCATCTAAATTTCGCATTAGCATGGCTGGGACACCTAATTTTAATTGAAGCTTATGTGGGGGCACACCTGACAACTCTAGAGAATTTAGAAACTCTACGGGATATGAAGTGCTCTATTCTGTGTCCATAACTGTGTCTACTGACAAATACTCTGTTATTTCTCCTGCTACTTCGCTTAATATAGCTGAATTTATTTTGTTAACTCTCTCATTTTTTGGTGCAAGAATCACCCTTTCACATAACCATTTGTCTTCATGCATGTTGTTTGTTAAATCTGAATAAACGCTCGCAATTGATTCGGAATGACTGTGTACTAAATTACAAAAATCGTCAATTTAACGCAGCCCTCAGCATCCGTTTCCAACCGCTCATCGCCAATTTTTAATAGTGTGTCAGAATAGTTTCCAGCATTGATATTATTATAAAAATGCACTCTCATATTCGTAGTTAAACTGAATATTGCCTCAAGTCGTCCATTTTATGGAACAAGGTGATTGTTCCGTAAAATAGACGACTTGAGGCATGCTTTAATTTCATCTGCAGGTGTGCCCTTTTGAATGACAGGTAAACTTTGGCGAAAGTCACCAGTCAGTAAAACCACCATTCCTCCCATTACATCGGTATTGCTGCGCAAATTCTGGAGCGTTCGATTTAGTGTTTCTACAGCTTTTTTATGCGACATTGTACTTTCGTCCCACTCTAAAAGTTTGCATTGTCGTAGCATTATACCTCGTGCACTATTTTTGCTAAAGTTGCAGATCGGCGATTCTTCCTGGGCTAGATTTAGAGGGAGTTTTAAAACAGAATGTGCAGTGCGGCCCCCGCTTAGCAGCGTGGTGGCTATTACGGAGGAAGCTACGGCCACAGCAATGTTTTTATCTTTTCGTACTTGCGCTAATATTAAATTTAACAAAAATGTCTTCCCAGTTTCTTCAGGGGCACCTAAAAAGAAAAGTGCACCATTTCCAGATTCAATTTGTCCTAATACTTTGTCAAAAACTCGTTTTTGTTCGGGAAGCAAGCGGGGTACAAATTCGGCTACATGCTGCTGCAAAGCTGGTATATCATAGTTTGTTTCACGTATAATTTCATAACTTAGTTCATTTTCGGTTGTTCGCTGAGGGCTTATCATTCCAAAGTCGCTTAATTTTTTGCCTACCATTGCCATTACTTTATCTTCAATTTTTCTAAGTGCTTCATTATATATGTGTAAATTTTGTTCGGAGTAGGCTCCTTTGTGACCGGGTTAATGAGTGGAATTTGAAAATGATAACCGTCTTGACCTTTGCAATAAATCAATGGGTATTGCAGAGCGTCATAAAACTTGCGTGTATCGGCTACCCGTTGCAACGTATCATCACGTGCTCGCAAGACAATGTCTCGTGAAGAAAATTGATCACCACTAATTACGGCTGCTATTTCGTTTATCAAAGGTGCATTGTAGCGCCTTTCATGCTCTTCTTGAGGGGTCCGATATGCGTGAATGACGACTTTATAACCCTCTTCAGGTAGGTTTTCTAAAGCAGTTTTAAATGTTTTGACTAAAATGTTACGTTCATGCAAGAATCTTTGAATTTTGAACACTGTGTCTCTCTCAACTCCCTGGATAAATTGGCAGCGACGGTCTACCTCAATTTCTTCGTCACCCATAAAATATACTTGTAAAAATTTATGCTGTTCGTTTTCAGCTGAAAAAAGTGAACCTATTCTATGATAAATTTGCCCTTGCACCGTAAATGTAGGTGAATATCCCGGCATATTATTTCCCGGTCAACTCCGAAGGACGTCATTTGAAAGTATGAGTTATATTTCCGGATCCTGTTTAAAAAGCGCCGTGACTCATTAGCATCATATAAAAAGAGAGTTTTCAAAGGTTCTTCTAGTTCCCCAAGTAACGGAAGAGACACTTTGCTATTGGAACAGCACATGCCTGAGGTCTCATCTTTTCATTTTAAAACGCTGCAAAATCGACACGCCTTGTCGCATCAGTCCGATAACAACTAACCTGTGATTTTCATAATCAATCAACGGATCACAATTGAATGCTGCGTCATTAAAAACCAACCAATTGTTTCTTTGAAAATTTTGTCGACGTTCAGCTTGGAGCTGTGCATTTTCATCTTTTCGCGCCTGTGTCTGTTCTGGTGTTTCAGATGCCCTTATAGTAGATTTACTTTCAGCTTGCTGAATGAGTCTGTGTTGAGTTTCATCAGGTGTTTCCGCGGCTCTTAAGGCGGCCTGACATTCCGCTTGTTCGAATAGCTTACGCTAACTTTGAGCAGGTGTTTCAGTAGCTCTAAAAGTAGCTTGACGCTCTGCTTGTTCAAGACGCCTTTGCTGACTTTGAGCAGGTGTCGCAGTAGCTCTTAAAGTAGCTTGACGCTCTGCCTGTTCAAGATGCCTTCGCTGACTTTGAGAAGGTGTTTCAGAAGCTCTTAAAGTAGCTTGACGCTCTGCCTGTTCAAGACGCCTTTCCTGACTTTGAGAAGGTGTTTCGGAAGCTCTTAAAGCAGCCTAACGCTCTGTCTGTTCAAGACGCCTTTGCTGACGTTGAGAAGGTGTCTCAGATGCTCTAAAAGCAGCCTGACGCTCTGCTTGTTCTTGCCTTCTCAGTTCAGCATCTTGTAAAGATTCTAGCGATCGAGCTAATCATTTCGCTTGTCTTTGAGAAGATACTCTTGAAAGGCTGGACTTAAACGTAAGTCGAGTGTGAGTGAGTGCGAGGCGTTATGATGTAACAAAAAACTGTTTATAAAAAGACGTTAAAATACCTAAAAGTAATTAAATTTCCTTTTAAATATTTTTTTTAAAAGCAAATCCAAAATATCTAAAAGGAATAAATATTCCTTTTAAATATTTTTTAAAATCAAAACAACAAAATCAGTTCAAGACACAACACGAATCCGAAAACGATAGCCAAAAAAATCGAATGAACTTAAACCAAATCACAGAACAAATCGCAGAAAACCGTAATCGAAAGCAGTTGTCAATATAAATATAACCAACGAAAAAAGAAGTAAGTGTATAGGTAGCGTATACACTATCTATACTATTAATATTTCTTTGAAATACGAATATTGTTAAACAACCTAAAACAACGAAAACCAATTCACGATTCTAAATAAACAAAATCAAAGCCAGAGACTAAATATGTATAAAGGAATACCAACCAAATCAACAAAACCAATCCAAGAAAATACACAAATCCGAAAATGAAAGCCAATATAAATCCATTGAACCTTAACCAAATCACAAAGCAAATAACAAACAACCGAAATCGAAAGCAGGTAGTCGAATAAGCTACGAAATAGAAATAATTTAAGCGTACCTATACCGTATCCACTATAAGTTGACGCGCGGCTCAACGGCGGGAATTAAGTACATTTCAGGAAACATTTCGTTACTGCGTTTTAAAAACCTAGTAACGACATCTAGAACTCAACGGAATCAATTTAAACTATGTATACGTTAGTTAATAAGAACTCTCAAAAAATATTTTTCTTATAATTTTGCACAATTTTTCTTATTGTAATACTGATTCAGTGATAACCACATATAAGAACTGTATTCATTTCCGTTCAATAAATATTACTAAGGCTTATTAATAAGGCTTACTAAGGACTGTTTCTACCACAGTTAAGTAATAGTTCAGGGTGAAAGCGTGACAGATGATGATAGTATTTCTTATCCATACTTATAATCACGCCTGTAACCCTCGCGGGGTAGGCAGAGCATCAACGGGTTACTTAATATCGTCTGCGAGGTTATCGCCTATTCTGTGAATTAAAATGCACCAAAACGTTTGAAGAAAATCAGATGGTGAATTTTATATTTTTTATCGCTCTCTTCCCGGTCCTGCGTGGAAAAATACAGATCCATACATTTTTATCTTTATCTTGGTAAAAAGACATAATAATCCAGATATTCTGACCTTCTGTGTTCGTCCATCGTACCGTCGTCCGTCTTGTAGAATCACGGTGCCGCCACCTAGCTGAATTTAATTTTGCAACATATTCGATTTTCCCACGGGAATGAGATGTTTTTCCGCGGAAAGGTCGATGCTCTGTTACGACGTGAAAGAAGGACAAACTTTTGCAACATATTCTATTTTCCCACGGTAATGAGGCTGTAGAGTGACATAGGCTACTTTTTTCCGCGGAGAAACATCTCATTCCTGTAGGAAAATAGAATATTTCCCACGGGAACGGGAATGAGATGTTTTTCCGCGGAAAAAAGTAGCCTATGTCACTCTACAGCCACCGAACTATCCCCATACCAAAATTCATGCCATGCCGACGCTCTGTTGCGACGTGAAAGAAGGACAAACAAACAAACAAACACACTTACGCATTTATAATATTAGTATTGATATGGATATGGATTGTTGCATATCCGACATGGGTAAACTGTTGAGCATAAAACTATATGTTTTTGTACTAAGATCATTTTGTTCACAGTTAAGCAATAAATGTATCTTTATCTTTATCTAGCACTTACACTCTGTCTTAAAACCGTATTTGTTTTTCGATATAAGGAACTAAACTTAATAGCTCCTCGAACTCCTCTTCTCCTATTCTCAGGTATTCGGAATTAATTTGACTCCAGAACTCCGGTAATCCGCATATTTGAGTGATTTTACCTAAGTTTTGAACAGTCTTTCACCCATATCTTTTCTAATTCCGTAACTCTAGTGCGTTTCTTGGGGGTACGAAAACACATAATATGTTGAGTCAATTTTGGACAGTCTAGAGCGCCAGTACAAACCTCGTATAGCAGCATCATGTCAGTTACACATCTACGATCTTGTAATGTTAATAAGTTGTATTTGTATTCTTCGCTCCTGTGTCTGCCCCGGTAATTGAGGTATCGCAGGAATCTACTCTGTATACCCTCTATGGCAGCTACATATTTTTTGTATTGAGGATTCCAATTAATAGAGCAATATTACAACACGCTGCGGACATATGAAAAATAAAGTGCTTTAATGCAACTTAAATCATTGAAAGGTTTGGTGACACGCATGATAAATCCAAGATTTTTGTTGGCTTTCATGGTTATTAATGTAATGTGTTCTGAAAAGTTTAGTTTGCTATCTAAAGTTACTCCCAAGTCCTTAACGCTGTTTGCTTTTGTTATGGGATGACTGTCAACGTGGTAAGAATACTGTATAGGTTTTATTTTACGGGTGAACGTGATCTCTCAATATTAGCCGTTATGCGGTTATTTTTATAGTATAGAGCAAGTCTATTTAAGTCGTCTTGGAGGAGCTGACAGTCCCTTTCTAAGTTTATATTCATATATATATATATATATATATATATATATATATACATATATATTCTTGTCGTCTGCATATAGAAGAAAATTAGAGTGCTGTAAACATGTCCCTATACATAAACCATACAGGTAGGCTATATATAGGAGAGGACCAAGCAGAGATATAAGATCTGAAACCACCTATAATTACAGCTTGGCTGCGGTTAAAAATATAAGCTGGGAACCATCTTAACAAATCACCACAAATCCCAAGCGCTTGTAGTTTTTGGAGCAGGATGACATTATCTACACGGTCGAATGCTTTTTCGAAGTTCGTATAGATCACATCAACTTGCAAACCTCCGTCCATCCCACGTAGGACGTTATTCATAAATAGACATAGATTGGTAGTTGTCGAGCGACCTTTAACAAAGCCGAGTTGTTCGGGTGGAATGGAAGGTCTCAATAGTGGATACACGTTATTATATACTATTTTCTGTAAAACTTTACTTGAGGTATTTAATATTGAGATTGGTCTATAGTTTTCGATTATGTTTTTCTGTCCTTTTTTGTGTATAGGTATTATATGTGCTTGCTCCCATATAAATCCAAATAAATAAAAATCCAATAATGATAATAATAAAGGAGGGACAAAAGTGACCCACCTTTTCTATATGGATGACCTCAAGTTATTCGCCTCCAGTCGCTCCCATCTTATGGAATTGCTAAACATCACTTGTGAATTTAGCCATTCCATTGGAATGGAGCTGGGGACGGATAAGTGTGCGGTCCTCCATGTTGAAAGGGGAGGGTTGCTAACTCTGAGGGCATAGACTTGTCTATGCCCGTCAACTTAAGGACCCTTTCCGAGGCTGAAACATACCGATACCTGGGTATGTCACAGAACATCGGTATCGATGAGGCTGGTATGAAACAGTCAGTTTGCGACGTGTTTTATGCACGCTTGACCAAAGTGCTTAACAGCCTTTTGTCCGGTGTGAATAAGTCACTCGCATATAACTGCTGGGTCATGCCTGTCCTCATGTATACCTTTGGTACACTCAGGTGGACTCAGACTGAGCTTAACGCCCTGGACAGAAAAGTCCGCACTGCCAATAGGATGAGTCATCCGAGATTGTCGGTAATGAGGCTGTACTTGCCTCGAAAGCATGGTGGGCGTGGCTTTCTGAGCGCGCTCACCATGCATAATCGCGAAGTGTGCAGTCTCCGTCAATACTTCTTGGCGAGATCGGATGATCCATTCTATAATGACGTCATTTCTAGTGATAAAGGGCTTACTCCTCTATCCTTAGCCAACGAGCAATGGCAGGACCCAGCAGTGCTTAGCATTTCCGACCGGGAGACCGTATGGAAGGAGAAGGAGCTCCACGGGAGGTACTACAAGGCTCTACATGAGCCCTTCGTAGATACAGTCGCCTCCCTCAACTGGCTACGTTTCGGTGACCTCTTCGGGGAAACCGAGGGTTTTGTCTGTGCAATACAGGATCAGGTTATTAAGACCAACAACTATCGGAGATACATCCTAAAGGATGGCACCGTCGACGTCTGTCGAGCTTGTCGCCATCCCGGGGAGTCACTTAGGCATGTCATCTCTGGTTGTTCGGCGCTTTCTAACTCTGAGTACTTGCATAGGCACAACCTAGTAGCTAGAATTCTACACCAGGAGCTCGCTCTGAAATATGGTCTCTTGGATCAGAAAGTGCCGTATTACAAGTACTTGCCGGAAGCCGTGCTCGAAAATGACCGCGCCAGGCTCTACTGGGACCGGGCCATCATCACAGACAGGACTATTCTTGCGAATAAGCCTGATATTGTGCTGATGGACCGGGCACAGTCAAGGATATTTTTGGTCGACATTACCATTCCGTATGACGAGAACCTCGTGAAAGCCGAAACAGATAAGCGAACAATATATCTGGACCTGGCTCACGAGGTGACCGACATGTGGGGTGGTCGGCCGACCGAAATTATTCCTCTAGTCATCTCTGCGAATGGGCTAATCCCAGTCAGCCTCTCGGGTCATCTGAGGTACTGGGACTCCGTGACGGACCGCTCCGGGCTCAAATGCAGAAGGTGGTGGTGCTCCTCGATACCGCCCGCATCATCCGCCGGTTTCTCTCCCTTTCCCCCTAACCCTGCCGAGGGCCTCCATCTGGTTGGGCTTTTATTTCTTTATGTATTTATTATTTATTTGTGCTGGTATATGAAATATATATTTATGTATATTTATCATTTCCTTTTATATATTTATTCAGCCCAACCAGATGAGAATACACTACTAATACCACAAATAATAATAATAATAATCTTTATTTATTGATAAAAATATTACATGGACAAAATTTATAGTGGTCATTAGCCCTTAAACTAGGATATAATACCTGTATTTCAGGGGCTAGTTTCCTTTCCCATACACCGTAAGAGCAAGAGGAAGTGTTGCTTGCATACTTGTCAATCCTGACTCGTTGTCGCCTATCAGATAGGTAGTGACCACGAAACTGCACGTAAATCGATGTGTCGACGCCGAGGATTAAGATACTGGCTGAGGCAATAAGAGGAGTGCCTTGAAACTGAGGAGATACGACAAAGGGGTTCTTTTTAGCGGTTAGCAACAACAAACTTGTGTAATCTGAGGGTTAAACTGGACTAGATTTAGTCACCCCCAATCCGTGTCTCTGTTCAGCAAAGACTCGACTTCAGACACGAGTTTGTCCCGGTACTCGGAGACGTTTTCCCGAGAAATATTGGCACGGCCTGTGTACAGAGCGTCACCAGTGCTGTCATCTGCATAGCAATGAATGTTACGGGTTAGCAACATATCATTGATATGCAGAAGAAACAGCGTTGGCGATAGCACGCAGCCTTGTGGAACACCAGCATTAATAGGCTTGTGATCGGAGCTTGCACCGTCTACAACGACCTTGATGCTCCGATCTGCAAGAAAGCTGGTGATCCAATTACATAATTTCTCGGGAAGCCCATAGGAAGGGAGCTTTTAAAGAAGCGCCTTGTGCCAAACCCGATCGAAGGCCTTCGCAATGTCCAAACTAACGGCCAATGCCTCCCCCTTGGACTCTGCTGCCTGCGCCCATCTATGAGTTAGGTAGACCAGAAGATCAACAGCTGATCGAGCACGGCGAAAACCGTATTGGCATAAAAGTGAGCTCCGATTATCAACTCTGTCTGGTGTGTATAGATAAACACGCGTTTGCGAGTATCCACTCTAGGTCTAGGGTGAATTTTTAAAGTTGACCAACGGAATAACCCAAAAAATATACTTTAATTTAGCAATAGTATAAAGTGATTGTTAGTGCTGAGTAACGATTCATTTAAAAAATATGAAATTAACCTTACAAAGGTGTCCTACTAGATGGTCTTCAAGAAACGACAAAAACTTTGTACCAAATAAGTTTAATTTCCAATAAAAAGGCGAACCAGACGAATGTAAAAATATTATTACCATTTTATAGAGCTACGATTTTATAGTGCTTGTCGCCTTTTTTATTCACTATTTGAAATCATTAATACGGTTTCTAAAGGTCTACAGCATGAAAATAATGACTTACAGAAAGCTGAGCGAAAAAAGAAATCAAAATCCATTCCATGGTTTGCTGAGTGAGTCCAAAGATAAGCAAAAGAATGGGGCTTGCTGGGAAATGCTTTCAAAAAGATGCTTTTAAAAAGATTATTAGAAGGTGAGAGAATTTCTTATATAACCGTAATCGTTCTTCAAAGTCAATGTGCACTATTGCTGTTTAGATATACCTACTTATTGATGCCTCATACTAAACAAAGATTTCAGAGCCTCTGAGAGTTAATGTACTGGAAGTATTACAATCGGAGAAACTTATATCTTTTAAAAGAAATGTTCGAAGTATGACAACAAGAGAAACTCCTATTTTTGTTCAAAGTAAATAATAATAAAGTATGCCGGAAAACTGTTTGATAAATACAGTAAAGACGTGTCAGTTGATCTTTATGAACAATAAATTACTTTGAAAACATGCTTATAATCTGAAATTCGGAAAATTCATTCCATTAAGAAACTCATAGAATTATTGCTGATAAAATTCAATAGCCTAGGGTCCAGTTTTCCGGAGGTAAAAACAGCATATTCTTTCGGTTACAACTGCAACTGTTGAAAGAAGTTTTTTTTTTAAATAAAAACTGACAAAAATTATCTAAATACCTCTACGGGACAGGAAAAGCTATCAGACTTGTCACTATTGTCTATAGAGGCATACAATTTAGAAAAGACTGAAATCGTCTTCAGCTATGAATATTTTTAAAGGTCAGGGAAAAATTCTTCTTCGTATTTTGTTCGTATAAAATTGAAGAATAATCTTTTTGGTTGTACTGTTTGTATCCGGCTGATTTTAATATCAATACATATAGGAAGAAAAAGAAAAAGAAAGATTAAAAAACACTTTCACGCCATTTTTCAATTGTTTTTCTGTGTGCTAAACTGAGAGAATCTAATAAATAAATTCGATACATTCTAAGGTTCTATTACAAAAAAGGAAAAATGCGATTCAAGCCGCGAAAAAAAATGTCACGTTAATGGATCTAATGCAGTGTAGCGCAAAGTTGGTTCGAACGTTTTCAGTCTGGTCACCTTCATACGTATAAAGTCGATGCCATTTTTGAAAAAGTGAAGCAAGATGTAGTAAGTGTAAGTTATAGTTCTTTACGACATCGCCGAAAAATTGAAGATTTGACTATATAATATTGAAAACAGTTTTGAGCCATTTGAAAAAGTCTGGCTATATGTACCTAAAATAAAGCTCGGTATTTAGGTGCCAGGTAGGAAGAGGGTGCAAGTTTGTCTAGAAAAGTATTTATTGATTAAAAGGGAATGTACCACTGTAAAAACAAGATGAAAAACAACGGCGAAATTTTCTTATATTGCGCCAAACAATTATTGATGAAGTTATTGAGGAACAAAAGGCATGCCAACTAGTTTTACGTACGTTATACGTTAAAGGTATGAATAGATAGTTTTCCGAACTCATGTCGAGTTTATATACTTAGTTTTTCGGCATTTTTATATTACGAATGGTCTGAGTACATTCAAAATCCCACCATGGAGGGGAGGGCTTACACCAACTATATAAATGACAAGAAATGGTCGTGCGAACAAAAATTTTTCACGGTTTAAGCATAGAATAAATCAGCATCGTCTCTTAAAACTCATGAACTAACACACTAACACGGAACCAGTGTTTCCACTTATGATTTTGGTTTTATCCTAGAATCTTTAAATTACTCCCTAAATTATCGTAAAAAATCTAAATAGCCTTATTTATATCTAATTTTGAATATTTTAAAGAACAACCTCATTGCAAGTTTTGAATATCATTTCACGATATATTTTTTAAAGAAACTTAAAAACAAAAAAAAATTAAAACTTGAGTTTTGTGGGGAAGAAGACGTTCCGATTTTTAAATTATAATAATACTTAGTCTTGTAGGAATAATTATATTATCTGCAACTAAGTAAAATATACATACCATTATTCCGACATACAGAATAAAAAACTTTTTCATTCTACACTTAGACACTTCTAGATCTTTGACCTTATCCCCTTCGATAAGTCTTTAAAAAAAATTACATTGGGTCGGTATAGAAAACAGGGATACCTGAAGTTTGACTTCCCCCCAAATTATCCAAAACCCTGTCAACTTGAAGAAACGCCTAAAACCCTACTTATATTAATAGATTTAACATAGAATAGTGCAAAATATCTAAAAGTGGAAACACTGCACGGACGCACGGCATGCATATAAACATAGTATGAGCTCGCGTTGGTGCTCCACAAATTTAGCACCAATGAGTCGGTGCCATTTTGTTTGTTCAATGACACGGATTGCTTCATCTGCTGCATTTATAGGTTGTCTTTGTAAATGCTTCAACAGTTGAAGTGAAATTATTTTCAGAATTAGGAACAATTTTTAGAATTTCATTGTAAAGAAAAATATTATGCAGGTTCCAGTCTTTTCTGTCTAATTTGTATTTAATACATAGTTTTTTGTTAATTTCTATCGATTATTTGTTTGGAAAGGAAATCAGAATAGGAAAATGATCTCTGCCGTGCGAGCTATTTAAAACTGTTCAGTTTAAAAGAGAGGTTAAAAAAAAGGACATACAAATTGATAAATTACAGCATGTGTGGCAACTATGGCAAATGTCACTATTACAAGGCAGCCTATGGGGGAGGCCTATGTTCAGCTGAGAACTTTTGATAGGCTGTAATGGTAACGCTAAATCTTTGGCACGAGTATTTGCGAATGTAAAGTTTGAACACACATTTGCACTATACCATAAAAGTAAATCACACACTTTTGCCACATCAAAATAAACAAAGTTATAGAGGCATACCACCCGCAATGCTTATCTTACTTATCGCAAAGTTCGGTAAGGCGTATGACGCTGATCACAGTAGCTGTGAGTGTGAAAAACAACTGGAATAATCATGCTCGAATTTATTTTACTTTATTGTTCTTCAAATGAAATCTATCTAAATAAGCAATCATTTTTTTATATAATAAGGGTAAAAACGATTACACAGTCCACCTGATATGTTTCCCTTTATTACCTGTTACAGGAACCCACATGACGATATGGGATAGTGGTTATTCTTACACCACCACTACACGGGATTTTGTTTGATATTATTATTCTATTAAGGCCGAATACGAAGAGAACTGGCGAAAATTAATGTATTTCTCTTGACTAGAACTTTGACCTGAAGTAATTCTAAGCTTTAAAACATTTTTGTAGGTTTGTTCGGGTCCTTCACAAGGTCACCGTCATTTTAAAATTTTAAAATAAATGAATATACCAACAAATAAAAAAATGTTAAGAAATGATATATAAAATTAGTGTTCTTCCAAAACTCTGTGAATTTTAATTTAGGAAAAATTCTTTTACGTAAATATGTTTGTATTGTGATTCCGAAGGTACCTGCTATCTTTATTTTCGATACAAAATATTATTTATTAACATAATTCGTTTTAATTAAAAACACCTAATAATAATATCGTATATTGCCAGATAAAAGTTTGCCGTAATAAATTACCAGGCGCTTCGACGTGTGACGTAAGGTAACAACAGTCGATGTGTCTGTAGCGAAAATCGTTAATTTATTGTTTTATACGCGTTTGAGTGTCTATAAATGTAAATATGGGTAGGAAAAGAAATAAATGTTACCTAAGTGGTAAAACAAAGAGAGTTTATCGCATGAACGCTGCTCGAATGTTGTTATTTGAGGTTAATACTTATACTTTTGTAAGGTAATTTTTTGTTTGAGGCTGCCTAATAGGTTGCATTTTTACTCATTTTCATTAGCCATACTGATCATTTATACTTTTCCAGTTTCAAGTGAGAAACACTAAAAATGTAAAATATTGTCAGAAGTGGGATAAAATAATGCCGATTTTACCTAAGGAGGAAACGGAGGGTGTCCGTACCCGAAGTCAACGCCAGCAGGAGACGGACCAGAGGAGATTTGGTGGTGCAACGCCGCAGATGTCTGAGGGCCAGCCGCCGGCCACGGAAGCCGGTCCGTCAGCAGCTTCTACGTCTGTGGCACCTGACTTAGGTGCTCTGATGGTGATGCTGGAGGAGCAGGCTCGCCGACAGGAGGAGCAGGCTCGCCGACAGGAGGAGCAGGCTCGCCGACAGGAGGAGCAGGCTCGCCGACAGGAGGAGCAGGCCCGTCAGTTGAAAGAGCAGCTGCAGAGCGGACAAGAGGAACAGGCCCGCCGACAGGAGGAACAGGCCCGTCGGTTGGAAGATCAGCAGGCGGAACAGGCCCGTCGCTTAGAAGAGCAGCTCAAACGCGATAGGGAGGAGCAGATGCTTCTCATGAAGGACCTTCACGCTACCTTCGGGAAAGAGATAAGGGAGGTGAAGGATAAGGTTGCTCAACATGATAACCGCCTGTCGGAAGCTGAGACCCAAATCAACCAAGTTAAGAAAACGCTGGATGAACTCAAACTTGGAGATGGAATTGCAGCCCCCACAGTAGCTACTACACCTTCGCTACGTGGGTTCAAGGTACCACCGTTCGACGGGACTTCTTCCTGGTCGGCCTACAAAATCCAGTTCAAGGCCGTCATGGAGGCAAACGGCTGGAATAAAAGCCAGGCCATGACTACACTCACCTTAGGCCTGCGCGACCAAGCCTTAACCGTGTTGGAAGCTCTCGGTAAGAAAGTGACCTACGAGCAGCTCCTTGAGGCATTGGAGGCGAGATATGGTGACGCTCACCTGGAACACGTCTTTCGCGCGCAGCTTAAAGATCGCGTGCAACGCAGCAACGAAAACCTGCAGCAGTGGGCCCTTGAGGTGGAGAAGATGGTTCGAAAAGCATACCAGTCTGTACCTGCGCTCATTGAAGGGAACCTGGTGCAGACATTCATCGACGGCATCCGTGACCTGGAAGTCAGAGCTGCTGTGAGGCTCGGGCACCACGAGACGCTTAAGGACGCCTTGGCCCATGCACTGGAAGTGGAAGCCGTGCGGCAGGATCATCGTTCCCATCGCGTCAGGGAGGTTGCAGCAGCTGCAGTTCGCGACCGCAACAAAGGATACAGCCCAAAGTGCTATGGCTGTGGGGAAAGGGCCACCTTCGATCCAGCTGCATAAGCGAACCGCAGAAAGGGAAGGTGAACGATATCAGGAGGGTAGTGCAGCTAACGGCACTGCCTGGCGGCGACAGGATCATCGTTCACCTCACGCTAGGGAGGTTGCAGCAGTTACGGTTCGCGACCACAATAAAGGATACAGCCCTAGGTGCTATGGCTGTGGGGAAAGGGGCCATCTTCGGTCCAGCTGCCCTAAGCACACCCTAGGAAAGGAAGGTGAACGGTCTCAGAAAGGAAGTGCGGCTAACAGCACCGCCCAGCAGCAGCAGGAATACGACTTTGAGATCGAACATCGCAGCGAGAAATCTCATGGCAACGCAGATGCATTGTCAAGAAGACCTTGTCCTGAAGATGGCAACCATTGTAGTAGGCAAGGTAAGGAAGTGGTATCCGTGAGGATGCTCAGGACAGACCACCTCAGCAACGAGTGGAAGGACAGCTTACTACATGCACAGCAGGAAGATCCGGACATCAAGCCGATTCTGGAATGGATAAAGGCCAGTGCTCCCAAGCCCAAGTGTAGTGACGTCTCAGCGATGAGTTCGACCACTAAAAGCTATTGGGCCCAGTGGGACAGCTTGCTGCTTCAGGATGGAGTTCGGTGTCGTAAATGGGAAAACGTTCGGGGAGACAGCTGTCATTTGCAAATGGTTGTCCCTAAAGCTAAAGTACCGGATGTTCTACAGCTGTACCATAATGATTGTTCAGGAGGCCATCTGGGAGTTAAACGAACTCTACTGAAGATCCGAGAACGGTTTTACTGGGTCCACTGTCGAAACGATGTCGAGGACTGGTGTCGCAAATGTACAAGTTGTGCGGCTGTAAAGGGACCTCAGACTCGTAGTAGAGGTGCATTGAAGTTGTACAATGTGGGTGCACCATGGGAGAGAATAGCCATTGAAGTGGCGGGGCCGTTTCCGGAGAGTGAAAGCGGTAACAAGTATTTCATGGTTGTGATGGATTACTTCACTAAGTGGCCAGAAGTCTTCGCCATTCCAAATCAAGAAGCTTCAACAGTTGCAGATAAACTAGTTCATGAAGTCTTCTGTCGTTTTGGAGTACCTTTAGAGATTCACAGCGATCAAGGAAGGAATTTTGAGTCTCAAATATTCCAGGAAACTTGCCGAGTTATGGGTACTCATAAAACAAGAACGACTTCTTATCACCCGCAATCTGATGGAATGGTGGAACGATTTAATCAGACATTGGAGAGGTACCTAGCAAAAGTTGTAGACAATCGGCAACGAGATTGGGACAAGCACATACAACCGTTTTTGTTGTCATATCGAAGTTCTGTTCACGAAAGTACAGCAGTGACACCAGCTTTCGCAAACTTAAGAAGAGAATTACGGCTGCCTGCGGACCTGATCACCGGGATACCACCTGATGCCCCACGCAGTATAACCGATTATGCAAATGACTTGCGGAACAAAATGAATGACATTTATGAGCACGTCAGACAATCGGGCCAGCAAATGTCTGAGAAAATGAAAACCCGGTACGACCGCAAAATGAACAATAAAGGGTTCAACGAAGGTTCATTAGTGTGGTTGCACAATCCAGTCCGCAGCAAAGGGAAATCTCCTAAGCTTCAAGCTAAATGGGACGGCCCGTACCGGATTGTAACCAGGATCAACGATGTGACCTACCGGATACAGAAAGGCGCAAGAGGGACTCCTAAAATCGTCCATGTGGATCGCTTGGCGCGTTATTATGGGACCGATAATGCTCGGGACGAGCATGTCTTAGGAGGGGGCAGTATTACGCGCTCCAGTCGCCGACACAACTAGCGCCATCTAGTGTCAGGAACGAGAGCGAGGGGAGCGTTGCAGTTTATGACATCACAGATCTTTCGACCGACAGCGCCACCCGAAGAACTAAGTTTCTAGAGAATCTATACTCGAGCTCTCGGTACCTTGCGCGTGTTTACTTGAACATTCCGGATATTTTGCTAATTTAAATAAATAGGTGGCGCAAGATGCGATCGAGACAGAGTTGAACTCAGCGACACAAGCGAAGCTTCGGAGCGAAATTAAATGAATTAGTGTGTTTAATTATTAGTGTTTTAACTTTAATTTGTGTAAAGTAAATTAAAGTGTTAATTTAGGTAATTTTATCGGCAATTTTTATTGTCACGAACCCTAAGCTCGTAACAATATCAAGACCCAGTCGGAAAAGAATGTACAGAGTAGTGCAAGCACAGAGACCGCAAATAATGTCAGTCAATGTATTGTCCGAAAGCATGGGGTAAAAGTACATAATTAAGAAAAACCGAAATACTTCGGATGTGAAGTGAT